>JAJJWW010003246.1:0-62094 GCA_023531295.1 Papaver armeniacum
CAATTGTTTAGAAAACACAATTTAAATCAAATCGGTTTGATTCGAGTTGAATCAATCATGAACATTATAGCCCGCGGTTTGCAAGATTGCATTCCTTATGATTTAAATGTTTAAGTTCATGGACTTGACCGATTTGACAAAGTAACCGACTTAAGGATGCGTGCGGGTAAGCGTACTTAAGCAACCCGATTTGAGTTTGTATAGTTTTCATACTCGGCAGAAATTTCTGGTTCAAAACTTCCGCGCGTATGTACGCATACTTAAGGTGACTAGTTAAGAGTTTTGCGAAAACCAAACTCGTGAAATTCTCAGTCGAGAACTTCGCGCCAGTATGCGTACATACTTCACACTTCTGTCTCCTTCACCAATTTCGTATACACACATATGCATACTCTTGGCTTAGGTTTATGGACTTATACACTAATGTGCAAACACACTATATATGCTTATCCAAAGATGGTTACATCATCAAATCTTTCTTTCAATCATTGAAACATTCTTCATAATGTCGACTTGTCGTTTTCACCATTATTAGCATCAACGCAATTTTCAAGATATTGAAATAATCATTATTGAAACCTTCCAAGTCTTACGACCAAATGATTGTATCCCACAAACCATGTGAGATGCTACTCGGCAATTTTCTCATGATATAAGATGAACTTAGTCGAGCGAAAGCTTACCGACACATATTTCGAGAAATATGTAAGCGAGATATCACTCAGCTCGAAATCTAAAATGTGTATAAGAAAACTATATCGTAACACGACTTATGTCTCAATATAGGAGATAGTAGAAATAGACTTTCCAAGTGATAGATAAGTTCAAGTCTCCACATACCTTCTCCCCTTAGTAGTTCTTCGTCTTCAAGAGATGAACGTCGAGAGATTTAAGCTCAACTACATTATCTATGTCCTAGTCAGAGACATCTACAAATAGGTTAGAAATCAAGACTTATAGTTTTGATCACTAACATTGACAAACATGCTTGAGATAGCAACGCATGCGAGCTTGGTGAGCAATGCTCTAACAATCTCCCCTTTGTCAATTTTAGTGACAAAACTATCAATCATATGGATTACAAAAGATAAAAATAAGCTTCTTATCCACATGCTTGATCTCCTTGGCATCTTAGACGCGACTTCGAAATCTTCATCGCTTCCCAGTACTCAATGATCGTAAGGTTGTAAGTTCGGCATCACAATTTTGAAGATCCGTGAGCTATAACAATTAGAAAACAAAATGCTCTCAATCATTGTTATACGATTGTCATAGTATTATTACATCATCAAAGTTCAATTGTATCACAACTTTGACAATAACACTATGGTGATATGCATCACTCCCCTCTTAGTCAATACATATCTCAACATGAAAACCACTCCCCTTACATAATGATCCAAGTAAACCATATGTGATTTGTAGGTGTAGACTACGCATTAATTCTCCCCCTTTTTGTCAAAAAAATTGGCAAAGATACGAAAATTAGTGGGATCTAATGAAATTTCCACGGAGATACATCATGACCAAAGGTGTATTAACATACCAACAAATTTAGATGCAATCATAAAGCCGAAGCTAAATGCATTCATCCAGAGTTATGAAGATACAAGATAACCCCTAAATTCCAGTGTCATCTCTCCACAAGAATATGGCAATTAAGCACAAGTTCAAAAGAACTCTCCCCCATAAAATGGCATCCGAAGGAACAACAAAGCGACCTTACTTACACAGAAAATAAGGATTTCTTTTGGACAAACAAATTGCATGAAAAATATGAATTTGAATCAATAATATTCAATTGAAATAACCACAGAGAGAACCCATAGTTAGTTCAATCGAAAAATAACAACCAAATTAATCATAAGAGAACCCATGATTAATTCAATTGAAATACACAACCAAATTAACCACATAAAGCGATCAATTTAATTGGTCATGCTAGAGCATAAAGCGAACTTCACGGGCAACAACTAAAATAACCAAAAGAAGCTGATTAATTTAGTTGATCATGTTAGAGCATAGGGAACCTCACGGAGCAACAACTAAGTTAATCATAAGAGAATGAACAACTCGATTCGATTGTGCTCAGCATAAGAAACCTTGTGGAACAACACGATATATGCACAAATATTGTGGATCGGAGATAGACCAAATGCTTGCTGGAATAGACAAGGATTCATTTATTTTCCATCACTATTTGCACATGATGACATATAATAGACTTAATCCTTGTACACAAAGAGTTTTATCCTTTCTTTTTATCAAAACATGACATAAAGGCACTAGCTTTTGTAATGTCAAAAGTTCATTCTATCTTCCATCAATACATTCATATCGACATAATAGAGATAACTTTTGAACAAGTATGGGATAGTCACGGGTTCACGGGCGTAAACAACATATCCCATAACAATTTGCAATATATAAAATCATAAAGATTAAAATTGCAAAAATCATCTTCCAAAAAAACTTTAGAATTTAAATATATAAATCTAAAAATAATGAAGATGAAAATGCGTTGGACATATGCTATGTGTACTCACAATAATGGCTATTCAAAAACCTAGTTATTCTTCTAAAAACACAAAAGAAAATTTACTAGACATTGTAGAAGCTTTCTCAGGGGCATCTGAGAGAATTCCTTCTCATTATTGAAAAAAACCATTGATAATGGGATCATTCGATTCCTCCGAATCTTGAAGTATCGATTTAGCTCACTAAGTTCTCTTTTTAGTTCACACAAGGTGTTCTTTGTTAGAGACAACATTTGTTCATAATGAGATAAATCTCTTATAGAAGAAATGATTCGAGATTTTAAATCATTTCTTTTCCAGGTGAAATCCTTCACCATAGCCTAAAGTTATTGTCGAGAATGACAAGCGGGACAATATCTACGATTAGAAGAGGAACACCGGATGCATACATTTGTGTTCTTTGCCTTCCTTTTCTTTGAAGAAGAGACTCCTTGCACCGAGATACACATTAACTCCTTCTATAGCATCTCTTGTTGTAATCCAGGTACCTCTAGTTATAGGGACCATGAGATTGTATCTTTAAGGGAAAGTAGAGAATAGTAATAAATAGACCCTAGGATAGTAAAACCACTAAAGGACCCCGAGAAAAAGTCTTCACGGTTCATGATCCATTATCACTTTTTAACAAGAAGATATTTACTTTCCAAAAAATGGAGCAGAAAAATCAACAAAGATTTACAAGACTTAAGACCAACACTTGAAGTAATCCTTATTTTCCGATTCCGAAGAATAAGGATACAATCTGTTATGATTTAAATAACAATAGAGTGAACGGAGTTGTTGATGGTGGATTTTCAACAAAGGTCAAAGCCAAATGAAAAATCGCGATCTTGCATATTTTGATGCGGCTTCGGGCATATGACGATTCATATTTTTCGAAGCCATGATGAACATGTCTTCCGAAAAGCCTCCACTAGGTGAGGCGTTCGATCCACAGCATTTCGTTGTGCCTACATAGAATAATAGAATTGGCGGTCCTCTGCATAATTATTTGTTAAGAGGGCTTAGCGCCTTCATGACATCGGTAATACTCTTTGTTCTGACTACATGAGAGCGACCCCACTCTACATAGAACGATTGAGGCGGTTCTCCATAAGATTGAGAGCAACGGCGCCTTCGAGACGGTGGCACTCGCGATCCCGGCTATGTCAAAGGCGGCCCAGTGCCTCATTCAGGCGTTCTTGTAAGATTTAAGAAACGCCCTTCGGGATATTAGCGTCTCGACTATGCACATAGATTAATTACTTAGTGACATTCCTGCTGAATTCCCGAATGATCTATTATTGCTCTATTCATGAGTGAATCCATTTCAGATCCCCATGGAATGGCAATAACAATTTCTCCTATTCATGGTCGAATCCCGGCTGATCCCTTGGAATGGCAATAATAATTTATATTATCATTATTCCAATTTCATGCGTCGGATTCTGCTAATCTCATGGAATGGTAATAGATAATTTTATTACACTACGATTTTATGGTCGAATCCACGATCCCATGGAATGGTAATGCATGTTTTGTTATTAAAGGTTCATGGTGAATCCATGATGGATCATGAATTGATAATAAATAACTACTCATTTTATTATTATTTCATGAGTTACTCTGTGAATTTCATGAATTAGCAATAAATACTCAAACATCGGGCATGTCGGATCATCCTTTGAGTAAGCCCATACAAAAATAGTGTAAGTGTACTCAAAGCGATGATGCCAGTTGAGCAGCCGGATGCACGAACGAGCATCCAAAAATATGGACAGATGAGGAATCCTCGCAAAACGGGGAGAAAAGCAATAAAATAATAAGGACGCCCGAAGTAGGGCATGCCCGTGACTAGCGACGTGGATCCATGCTTCTTCCGTATTTTGCCCTATTTTGTTATTTTCATGAACTCATGAAAAACTCCTTGATTTTAGCAACTTTCCTTGTTTTTGCAAAATTCATGAATTCTCCATAACTTCATGGATTCATGAAAAAATAATATTATAAAATAGGGAAGGAGTGCGGATCGGGCAACATAAGCCGGCTGGCCATGCCCAAGCAGTGTTGGTCCACGCCCTGCAATCCCTAGCTTTTTATAATTATTATTCCCTAAAGCTCTGAAACTTAAAGTATCCAGCAAAAACTCATGGATTCTCCATAACATCAGATTCATGAAAATAATATTATAAAATAGGAAAAGTGCGGGCCAGGAGACATAACATCGGAGCCATGCCACTAGCGTGGACGGTCCCACCCACAATCCCTAGTCTTTTATAATTATTATTTTCCTCAAATTCATGGAACTCCTTAGTTTGAGCAAAAATCTGATTTCTTCATAATTTTTTCAAATTTTGCTCAAATCATGAAAATTCAAAAGCCAACATGGTCACATGGCCGGATAGCCTCTCCAAATTTTTAAATGTTAAAATACTCTTATTTTAATATTTACAAAATATTGATCAATTGAGCATACATGCTCATTCCAACAAAAATCAAGAATTTGATCGAAGATGAAACTCTTGAAAATCCACAATATCGCTCGACAGCAGCGTGAGAAAATACGAAACTCTCGGTACGGGGAACACGGACACCATGGCAACACGTGCATGCCTTAATGGCCCGACCGGGGTTATCCCTAGGAGAGCTTGCACAAAGTCGGTCCCACACGTTTCATAATTCGGCTGATTTGCATAATTTATCATCTTTGAGGCGAACTTCTCCGACCTGGGATTGCTCAGCGACCAAAATTGGTCAAGTGACCACCGAGACGGTCCCATGCTCTCTTGGTCGGTCCCCCATCTTTCATACTTAGGTTTTATTTAATCCTGAACGAGAAATATTTGATAAATGATGGCTTACGTGCACATAATCATCGTTCTTTCTGACTCTCAATGAGATCCCTGGTGCACGCTCGCTCGAGCAATTTGGCATCACATGGGCGTCCATGGGTTCATGTGATCGGTCCCTTCTTTGCTCATGACCTATTTTCATCAATTAAATCGACTAATGAGCAATTCGTCAAAAGTAGGGTTTTCGAACAAACGCTCGACAAATCATTATTACGGCAGGTTGAACACCAAATGAATTTATGTTGATCAGGGGATTAATTATAATATCTGTTAATCTACCAATATTTTTATATTTTATTGAGTTGCGTCACCAATAAATATTTCGTCAACAACTTTGCTCGATTCGCTCAAATATTGATTACTATCAATATTTTATAAATTGTTAGTAATTTGTCGAATTGAGCAACACTTGCTCGGTGCACGTCAAATTATCAAAATTCGTTAATTTGTCGAATTAGGCAATACTTGCTCGATTGCACGTCAAATTCTCAATATTGATATTCGTCAAATTGAGCAATACTTGCTAAGTTACTAGAATATTGATCCAAACTATCAATATTGTTTAATTTATAGAGTATTTAAATCAGATAAGGCAATGCCTATCGATTATGAATAATCCACATATATTGATTAACTCATCAATATTCAACAACTCGTTGAATTTACAATATTTGTCAAATAAACAACATTAAAATTAAGAAATGATATTGAGCATTTGCCAAACATGCTCGATTCAACAAAACCTGGAAGCTCATTACTAATCGGTCAACATTGACAAACTAAATACACGTGCGTCATACGAGACTCCCGATTCGTGAAGAGGCACATCAATCCGCATCAAATTGGGGATAACAACTAGGGTTTTTAAATGCAGTGGCCTACTGACACGTGGATTCATCCACGATGAGAAATGTGCGTAAGTTGTGTCCCAGCAGTTAAAGGAGTTAGCAAAGTAGTGGGTGCGATCAATTAAGTATCCGCGCGACATAGGGTGACTTTACCCACGATCTCCCACTTTCCCACTCTTTCACTCGAAAAGCGGAAATCACGATTCACGAGGGGATCAAAGTTATTTCGTTCTTACGACAATATAAATAAGTTTGAATCCATGGACAATATCATCATCTCTGACATCATCATTATTCTCAACAACTCAGTACAAATTCTTGAACTGCATGAAGCTTTAACGAGTTTAGCGATATTGTAGAAACCTTGATACCCACAATCCTTGATCATCATTTGATCCGCACGATTCTAGCTTCCCTCACACGGATCAGCCCATCTCCCTCTTTACGTGAGATTGACTGGAGCAGCCATTGTCTTGGTTTAGTAGAGTCCTACAGTTGATCTCTCGAATCTAAGCACCTTTGCAGCCCGGTGCATCATGTGAGGTTTACGCGGTTGCTCGGTTGAGTCTGCGACTTGCGCTCGACTCTGCGCTTTCCACAAAAACCCGTGACAGTTTTCCCGTCCACGGATTAGCAGGCCGCGGTGGGAGATTAATCTCGGTTCAATCTCTCATTTTCACAAAATGGTTGATCTTAGATCGAACAATTACCAATCCTAACTGACAACAGCACTAGCAATAATTGATGAAATTCGAAACCATTTCTGTTTCCAACGGTGGGTGGTGACACTTTCCTCCCTCACACTAATATCTAAAATCATCCTCTCTTTGGTCGACATCCCTAGGAACTCGTAGAAAATACGCCTACTATTGCTGATCTCATGAAGGTCCGGGAAGTTCTTGCTAAAAATCAAACTTACATGGCTACTACTCGGAAAGAGTATGTAACCATATCAAGACTCTCATCGACAAGATGTCGACAAAACTCGAGAGAATGGGAAAAGATAAGGAGACTCCTCCAACTACGGATCCCGAAGTTATTCCAGGTCCACAGATGATAATGAAACCCGCAGTTGCAGTTTGAACTCGTAGTTTCATCACTCGTGAAGATGAGACGTTTGGAGAATCGAGAAAAAGGGCACACACCGTCCGTGCACCATCATCAACCTCCATATCCCGCCGCTACGCAAATAATCCCTCTTCCAAAAGGCTACACTTCTCCAATGTTCACACTCTATCAACTGGGGAATGCTCGAGAACACGTCTCTCGATTCCGGAAACATTGGGAGAGCATGAACATAACCATCTTTGCGTTTGAAGGAGTTCTAGAAGTCTCGACCGTCCGGAGCCTACACTTGGTACAACAACATCGCACCAGGGAGCATAGCCAATTGGGGAGAAATGATTAATGCTTTACAGAAATACTTTCTTTGTCTCCGAGCAAGTCACTTTCCGACTTTGGGAAGGATGTCTCTTAAGAATAATGAACATCACGAACGACTACGTAAAGAGGTTCAGACTCAGGCTTTGGATTGTCACGATCCAAATGTCACTGAACAAAAAATGGTAGATTCGTGCATCACTGGGATGATCCCAGTCTACAGAGCTTTGCTGGAAAATCTTCGTTTTCAGACCTTCTCAGAACTTCATGAAGCGGCCAAGCGATTAACAACTACCGCTCCTGCCTTGCTAGAAAGAACGAAAATCAAAGTAAGGAATCGAAAGACACTGAGCAAGAATTCCAGCGTGCCTAATCAACAAGCGATGGGTGTCGAAACCTCCCATGAATGTTCTTTGAAGGGAGCAAAAAGAAAAGCCGAAGCAAAACAACATAAGAATGCTCCTGAAGTCAATCCACTCAAAAGCGCCAAGGAAAGATGGTCAGGACTAGAGAATGCACAATCGCCACTCAACATCAACAACGATCAAGATGCACCCCGACTTCCCTTTTCTATTGAAGAAGTGATCGAACTATTGGAGGTTTGGATCCAAGACGGTGCGATCAAATTGCCTCCTGTCAAAAGGGAACGACTAAGGAACAGATAGAAAATGCACGCTATTGCCATTTCCATAGGTATGTCAGTCATCCGACAAGTGATTGCAGAATCCTGAAGCGTATATTCAAATAAAAGGCTGACTCAGGGGAATTGAGAACTCAAGGAGGGCACAAAACCCTATCCAAATCAGGACATCCACACTCTCTCGAGAAGCCGGTCAAGGAAGCGGTTCAATCCCTAATTGAGCATGTCTCGTGAGTTATTATACTTATCAAAAGCTCAAAGAAACGACATGTTTTCTGCATTAAACCACATTGTATCTCGGGAAATGATTAGACATTAGGAGATACGCCCGAACCTCCGATCATGAGACAAGGAGATGTATGTTGGGGACTTCTCACTACGGTCCATCTCAAAGGAAATCAGTTCAAGCGAGCACGGTCGATGTTGGCACTTTGCTGTTAACATCATCCCTCTAAAGACTCTTAGGGCTGTTGGCATCACTCGACAAGAAGCAACGCACGCTCTGTCTCGATCGAGGAGACCATGAAGGAATCCCCGAGAGATGCTTACGGTTACATCATTCTCAAAGTGAAAACTAACTCGACTTGATGGAAACCAAGTTTTTCATAATTAGAGAAGATCCAGGATACGACATGGTTCTTGGGCGAGCATGGATTCATGATGGAAAGGTCACCGCAACATCTTCAATTGCACATTTCTTTGTCAAAGAAAGCTCCGACTCAAAGGAAAGCTCCAGTTGGAAGAAGTGGAAGACACTCCACCATTTAAGCATTTGGGAAGAGTCAAAGCCTTGATGGAACTCACATAGAAACTCAAGAAAGCGCACATGAATTTGTCAAAAGGTTCCGCACTCGTGCAAGTCTCATTCCCACTCATGCATCTATATTACCAACTTTCAAATATGCAACCCTAGTCAAGGTACTTGATCATGCTCATGACCTAGCTATCACTAAACGTTATGAGTGGTTAGTCTTACCTCGTAAATACTTCACTAAGTGGCTAGATGCCGAACCTCTCGAAATTCAGTATCTTACTAACACGGTCATTGATGGAATAATGACCGAGTTTCACAATCAGTATCCTAAATATTCTCCCTTGCACGAGTGTCCACATGTGCCGCAGAATTGGTAATCTCCACCAACATGGAATACCACTATGCGAGGAATTCCGAACCAGCGGAAGATATTCAAGGCATGAGAAACCAAGCCTAACAAATTTCATGAAGGAGATTCGGTTCTTAAGGCAATCAGACGCAATTTGCATTCCATAAAGAGTTCTAACTGGGAAGGACCTTTTATGATTGGTAAGTTAGTTGCTGGAGGATACTATAAATTGGCTGACATCAAAGGCAAGACGAGTATGCCGGTAATTCATGAGAATTGGCTCAAGATCTTCGACGCATGAAGCATTCAACATTGGGTGTTCTATGTCCAAGACAAACGCTTAAAACATCTGACGTTTGCATCTTAGGATTTTCTTTTACCTGTAATTTCAATTCCTCCAAAATGTTTGCAATACTTGCATGAATTCAGCAATTTATCAAAGTTCTTTATTTAAGAAAAATCTCTATCAAATCCAAAATCCAAAAGAAAATCCTCAGTCACTCATAAATTCAAAACCTATCAAAAATCAAAACCCAAATAAAATCTCACATCTCTCAGGAGTTCAATGTTCATGAGATTATGGAAAATAAATTAAAGGTAGCCGTCAAAGAATGATTTTTGCTTCTCAGCATTCTCCAAGACTTGCAAAGCCGTTTTCTCCAACTCCAGCTTTTCGGTCAGCTCAGCAATCTCAGTCATTTTCTTCATCACAACATCACTAGTAAAAGGAATGTTCATCACTACTGCATCCTTGATGGTTTTGATCTTCTGATAGAGCCACTTCAAATTAAAGCCAAGTCTCTCAGAATTTTTCAAGTTGTACTCCCAATCAAAGAGTACATCTCGAGTCACGGTACTTCTGGCCCTGGTACGAATATCATCTATAACACATAACATGCTCTCTACTTGCCTTGTCAAGAAATAGCTATGCTCTGGATCTTTCATAACAACAAAGTGGCCATACATCTTCCACAATTTCTCGTACATAGCAGCATACTCAGTGGGAACGCTAAATCCACCAACTAACGTGTGATTTGGGAGGGTCTCACCGAACGGAGGAGTAAAATCAATCCCCGTATTGGGATATTCATGCACTATCATACGCTTCTCAATTACTGGAGCAGCGTCAACAATCATAGAGACAACTTCGGTCAGGACAGCCGCCTTCTACCATTCTTGATTCGGGTTCCACCATCTCAGGCACAATGGGAGTTTCCGCCACCTCCACAACATCAACAACCAGCACTTCATGACCCTGAGGTTCAGGGATGGGAGTCTCATCACCGACAGCTCCAGGATTGCCCAAACCGTCATTATTGGATTCGTTATTCCCAACTTCGACATTCGGCACCTAATGTGAAGATTACATGGGATTAGAATGATTCAAGCGTGGAAACCCAACACAACCATAAAATTAAGAAAGTAAGTGAACTAACATCATCCAAGTTCCTTATTATGCATCTAAGACATGCACAAGTAGTGTGAAAGTTATGAAGCACGTTTTTAAACAAGCTCAGCTGAAGAAAGTTTACACTTCCCTGTGTTCAATGACGAACTGGGAGCAATTGGTAAGTAATATAAGATTGAGTGATATACCATTATCTTTGTATGGATGTCATATACAACATATAAAAATTTCATAGCAATCGGATGAACGAGCATGGAGTTGCGGCCAAAACATTGGACCTCATACCGACTGAAAATTTTCTGGAGGACTCCTGGAAGTTCATTGTTTCGTTGATTTCGGCCCCTAAAAGTGCTCAAAACTTAAAAAGCTTCTTTCCTAAAGCTTGGAAATTTCATGGGCTTAAATATACATGGGTAGATCGCGAAAATCTTATGTCGAATGAAGATTCTACATCATTTTTACTAAAAAACTGAGGTCTGGATTTTTTCTGATGACGTATTTCGGCAAAATTTCCCATATATTTGTTGGGATCCTCATGCATTCATCGACAAGTCAACAACATTATACTTCTATTAAGATAATGCAAAGTAGACACTTACTTGAGAAGTCTCCAACTCATTCGAGGGGTTCACAGGGCCGGCATCAACATTGGAAGTACCATTATCTTCATTCAGTTGCGATTCTTGAGGACTCTCTTTCTCACTACTATTCGAAGACGAATGAATAGCATGACCATGCTGGATTTCCACAACAATTTCCTCCTGGAATTATCAATAATAATCATCATTATTTCATTCAAGGAAATGCCGAAATCACATACATGAAAGGATACTCACATCAACCTCTCCATCAACGCTGGATTCCTGAGTTGTTCGTATAGAGAAAAGATGAAAACCGTCAATAACCGATGGAGCAAAATTCTGAAACAAATTAGTAATTCTTTTCTAAGATACTGATTATATGGAAAAGAAAGCCGCAACGATAAGAGAAATGCTAACAACTCACCAAAGAAGCGGCAGGGGACCGCACTTTATTCAGTATCATTCTATGAGCTGTTTTACTCCTTCCTTCTCCACCCTGGGGACTTTCTTGAAGGTCTAAGAAGCTTACACAGATTCGAGGCCTCACAGCACAACCATCATACGCAAAATCAACGAATGATTAAAAATATGTCTATCTTACTCTCACCAATCGTGAATAAAAGAGGCCTACCTGTGCACATTCCGGAGATGTCTTCCTCTTGTCACCACGAGAAAGGTACTTTAGTCTTGGTCGAGCATTAATGGAGTCAAGGGAAGGAAAATCTTGCATGTGGGACTTAACATCCATCACGAAAGCATACGAGACGCTCAAGTTGCCGACGAGAAGTCTATGTAACTCGGAGTCACGAAACTAGCACGATCAGAGCATGGGGATAAATACTCATTCCCCTCCACGTGAGTGCAGTCCAGATTAGCCTTCAAATACTCAACCGATGGTTTGTTCATTTGGTGACACTGGGATACATTGGTCGACGCCCATTTGTCGAGCTTCTGTCAATATTGTATTCCTCTACTCACGAATTCTCCATGCATTACGATACTAGGTGGCCAGGAGTGCAACTTAATATAAAGGATCTCTCTCCATCATTCAAATCGGCACCGAGTCTTCAATGTGATATTTTCTTCAACAGTGTTGAAGGTGATCAATTGTGAGAAGAGATCGGGGACCGACACCCAAGGGAGAAAATTGAACTCGGATTCAATATCCGAGAATATCATAATGCATATCTTGTATTGCGGGCTGCTTTGTAGACCACCTCATGATCTGGCGTTGTCTTTATCAAGGAAAGCATGGCGAGTGTCGATATTAGGCCATTGCAAAACGCTACGAGGAATCGGAGCATAATTTTCAAGATTCTCCCACATCAAAGCTTGGAGGAACATGGTATTAGCATATGTCTCAATTTTCATGAAACCGTTAGAAACACTGGAGTCAATAACCTAAGAGTCCAAGTTGGCGAACAGTGAACCTAAAAACAGGCTACCAATTGGAAGTTTCTCACCTTTAACCATCCTAATAGCAAAGGGTATCACTAACGGCTTCAACAAATGTTCGTTGTCCTCAAAAACATCTCTGGAAAGCCACAAGCACAGGAAAGCGGCAATGGATAGGGTACCATCAATAGGTTCTTCAGGAATTCTATCTCTCGGCCACCAGTATCTCAATCACTGAGCATAGCAAAATTTGGGAGACTCATTGAACTCGTGCATTTTAGTTTCCAAAGTACGAGATATCAGCTTCTCCTCTCCCGAGAGTTCTCAGGAAATTTCCGGTGGTATTTGGAAGATGCAACAAAGCGACTACGTCTTCTAAAGTAATTGTGAACTCTCCTCATCTGCATATGAAGGTATGAGTAGGAATACACCAACGAGCAAGCAAAGTCACGATACACGGTATATCATGATTAATGATCAAATCTCCAGCAACTTGAATGGCTCGCGTCACACGTGCACTATCAACAAGGGCCCTCACATGGTGTGGCCTAGCATATGCCTTGCCCATCGAGGAAAAATCGTCAACGGCTTCCGAGAAAGTTTGAGTTCCACATAAGAAGCCGAATAATGTTTCCCTTCAAAAAACGGAACCGAATTATTCTTTGAAGGAGACACCAACTTATTCTCGAGCGATGAGTCCTGGGATTTATGAGCAACTGAAACGAAGAACCTAAAGGGCGTTTTTCCGGCCTATACAAATATTCAAAGAACATGTCTTCAGTGCTTGGAATGTTCTTGGGTTTGGGAATCTCCTCCTTCCCCTGAGAAGTTCCAGAATCGCCATCCCTGGAGCAATCATCATCTCTAGAAGATGCATCTATGGAAACATCATCTCCAGAAGTGTCTCTGGAAACATCACTTTCAGCATCATTATGGAATCGAGTCATCTCTGCCAAATAGCTGCAACATTCCACACGAGTTTCATCAGTACAATGGAATTAAATCAATCAAACAATTACGATGCTCACAATCGGTAAATGCTGCAAAATGGTAATCCTTAACTCTTACTCGTTTACTATTTCACGAACTTAGTGATAACAGCGTAAAACCTCAAAAAAACTTGCTCGTTCTTTCAAATCTGCTAAGCCGAGCAAAAAACTTATTATTTAAAGTCAACATTGGCTTTTCATGAAACTATGAATAATTCACACAACCTTCCATGTGAATATTCCCTGATTTTTACGTGTACATACACTATAAAATCACCAAACTTGCACATACACTACGAATTCATCAACTCATGGAAACATTGTTTGCTTTCAACAATTTCCCATAAATCAAAATCTGATTTTCTTTTCAAAAAACAAAATCGTGAACATGTCACGTATTTAAAAAAAAAAAAAATCGTGAGTTTAATAACTCACGCAAAAAAAAACAACCTTTTTTTTTGCTCAAACGAGCATTTGTCTACGAAACCAGGGTCTTTTCTATTTTTGTAAAAGTCCACATGTTCCAAACAAAATTTTGAAAGTTTACAAATAAACTTTATCATGAACTCCAGGTATTTTCAAAAATTTCCTTCAACTCTAAGGATTATTATTTACTACTTTTATTATCAACAATCCTACATTCTTAAAAGTATTTGCAAAGTCCATGCTTTGAAAACAAACTTGGGTTTTCATGAAACCTAATAAATAAAACTTTTACTACTGCAACTATACCATGTCTATGCAAAATTTTATGTATCTCTTCCATATTAGGAATTTTTGTTCGTTTCCTAAACTAACGAGAAAAACGGGCATTCACACGTTCTCTAAACACAAATTCTTCATAAATCCTACGTATGCACACAACTATGGGATTTTTGTTTTATGAACAATTTATAAAATCATAAAACACGCAGCAAAAAAAAATAAAAAAAAATAATGGGTCGCACGGACTTACCTGGTCGGCGCCGGCCGGAATCCTGTCGGACGGTGATCGGCGACGGGTGATGTCCGGCGAATTTCCTTCCTCTCCTGCTGCTGCTCATGTGAAGGTGGTGAAGGGATGAAGATGCTTGGTCAATCAAAACAAAAATATTAGGGCTTCACACTTTTATATTAATTTCATTTCCAAAACCTAATAAAACACGGGTTTCCTTTTTGGGCTCGGGACCGCAAATCCTAAATCAACCAGAACTGGACTTTTGACTGACCAAATCAGCGATGCTCCATTCCTCCATGCTCACGGAATCGCACTCTATCACGCTATCAGGGTCCTCACCTGAACATTTGCCCGTACATGACACTATTGGAGCAAATCGAGGATTCTGAAACTACCTTTGTAGACTGAGTTCAACCATGATCTCGTGTCAAAAAATCACCATCTAATGCTTCTGTTGCGGAACATGATTGTTCCTCACTAGCGGGGACTTAATGTTGATGGTGGATTTTCAACAAAGGTCAAAACAGTAAAATCATGATATCGCATGTTTCGATACGGCCGGGCATGTGAAGATTCATATTTTACGAATCCATAATGAACATGTCTTTTGAAAAGCCTCCACTAGATGAGCGTTCGATCCCTGGCATTTCATTGTGCCCTCTATGTAGAATAAAAGAATTGGGCGGTCCTCTTACATAATTGTTTGTTGAGAGGGCTTAACGCCTTCAGGACGTCAGTGATACTCACTGTTCCATGATTACATGAGAGCGACCCCCCTCTACATAGAAGAACGATTGTGAGGTTCTCCGTAAGATTGAGAGCAACAACGCCTTCGGAGCGGTGACACTCACCGATCAGTCGACTATGTAGTGGCGACGTGTATAGACTCGGGCGTTCTCGTAAGATTTGAGAACGCCTTCGGGATATTAGACATCTCCTGAGTATGCACATAGATTAATTCTTCCGTGACATCCACCACTGAATTTCCAGAATGATCTATTATTGCTCATATTCCATGGTCGAATCCACGGCCTGATCCCATGGAATGACAATAACAATTGCTCCTATTCCATGGTCGAATCCACTACTCGATCCCATGGAATGGCAATAACAATTGTTCCGATTCTATGATCGAATCCACGCCTTGATCTCATAGAATGGCAATAAAAAGCTGTATTATCTCATTACTCCGATTTCATAAATCCTATGGAATGGTAATAGATAACTTTACTACTCCGATTTTATGGTCGAATCCACGATCCCATGGAATGGTAATGCTGTTTATTATTCCGAATTCATGGTGAATCCCACAGTGATCCTATGAATTGATAATAAATAACTACTCATTCTTATTGTTCAATTTCATGAATTATTCTACACTGAATTTCATGGATTAGCAATAAATACTCAATAACCGGGCATCTGGATCATCACTGAGTAAGCCCCATGTAATGTGCCGCAAACCCTAATTTAGGGTTTTTCGTCCATACTGCTTTGGCTTGGACGGTTTGGAAAGCTATGCCACCCTTTTGGGAGGCCGGCCATGCGGGGCCGCGTTGGGCCTGTAGTGAATATTCCAATTCCTGCTTGGGGTCATGGATTCAATCTAAGCCATCCAATCATGCTTGTGAAGTTGGATGGTTATGATCGTTTCAGACCGATATGGATAGTCGATTCAAATATGCTTTCAATCGGGCTAGTATAAACACAGAGTAGATGTATGCTCAATCGGGCTAGTATAACACACCGAGAGTTGTAGCCTATACGGGTATTTCGTACATGTTTCATTATTAATGCTTGGAGGTTCGTGTTCTTTTCTTGAAAACAACACTCGATCGTCATGACGTAGCATTAATGAGTACAGAAATACAAGGCTGGTCATGCATTAATTAATAATGTGTAAATTCCACGAGGCATATGGGATTGTTGCTACATGCTCGAACCTGGATGAATTTCGTGTATTTAATTCACAAAATACAGGGATTTTTTCCACATGCTCCATTCTAGATGAATTAGTAAAGTGAAGAAGTATTCATCACTTTATCAGTGGCTGTCCTTTGCAGGATGTCAGCGCATAAATTTGGTTTCACAATTTTAGCCCTGAACTAAAATCCACCATCAACACATGGATTTGGCATTGATGACACCATTGAACGTGCGCAGCTGCGTCGTCTTCCATGGTCGGCCAATAATATTTCTCATGAATTTAAAGAAATAATTTCCTCTTTCCCTGATGCTCTCCATCGTGCATTTCTTTTAAAATTATTGGGATTTCATGCTCAGCTAAGCATCTCAGCAGGTTCCCACCAAAGCTTTTGCGGTATAAGACTCCATCAAGAAAGACAAATCTTTTAGCTCTCCGAATGAGTTTGATTGTTTCTTTCTTTTTCAGTAACAAGTCATTATCCCGAAGATACTTGATGTAAGGTTACCTCCAGTCCCCAGTGTGATGGACCATCAAAGCCTCTAAATGATGAGGAGCCATCTGACAATTGGGACAAGATCTTTGCAGAATTATTGACTGAGCTTCCATGGAAGGCCAATAGTATCCCATCCTTTGAAGTTTTCTGTAAAGTGTTACTACCAACGTCGGTCCGCATATTTCTTCATGTATGTGTTTTAATTGTTCGTTCGCTTCGTCGTTTCCGAGGCATCGTGATAAAGACCCATCAGGATTTCGAAAGTATAAAGCTCCATGAAGCAAGAAATAATTCTTTAATTCCTTGAGGCTAACTTTCCCTTACAAAGAGAAGCGCTCAATTCATGAATAATGGCGCCCGTCAATCGTTTGCTTGAACGTCTTCAACTTGAGCAAGCCGGGTAGATGACACAACACGCCCTGCATCGCCGTGATTATTTTCTCGCTCCTTCAATTGACTTGGGCGAGAGTCGCTAGGCGATTAGCTTGCACTGTTGTTAGTTCGTCTAGTATGGACAATCGTTGCATCAACAAAATGAGTTGATATCACGCTACGCTTCGATTACGAATGGGCGAGCATAATTTCTTTGAGGGAGTACGCTCCATTCATTTGATTGACCAGTAGTTTTGAATCTCCCCTTATCTCAAGGTGTGTTTCTCCTGCTTGCTTGGCCAGGGACAAACCTAGTAAGAAAGCTTTATATTCTGCTGAATTGTTGGTGTAGTGAAAATCCAACTTAAACGAGTGTGAGAAGACTTCGCTAGATGAAGATACTAGCACTACGCCCGCTCCTCCAGTGTCGTTTATAGGGGTGGCGGATCCGTCAAAATACAAAAGCCACGTCTCTTCTTTGATAACTAAGACCTCTGGAAACTCGTCGGGTACATCTTCATGTAAAATTGTTGCATCTTATTCTGAAAAAGCAGCGAGCAAGTCTCGCATTGCTTGACTTTGATTGCTTTAGGCGGTACACAAGCTATGTCAAACTCGACATACGGGAGTAACCACTTTCTTGGTCTCCCTATCAAGGTTGGATTTGACGACAAAAACTTTATAGGGTCGGCTTTGGAAACGAGCACAACTCTGTTGGATAGCAAATAGTGCTGGGAATTTACGGATTGCATGCACCAATGCTAGACATGCTCTTACGCTTTTGGGTATCGGAGTTGAGCGTCTCTCATCGTGCGGGTGAGTAGTAGATCGGACGTTCGATACCTTCTTCATCTTCTTGAGCAAGAAGCGCTCCAATAGCGACATCCTTGGAAGTGTAAAGTATTAATGGTCGTCCTTGGAGATTTCATGACAATGGGTGATAATAGTATCTTTGTATTTTTGAATTCTTCTTGTTGGACGGTTGTCCATGTAAAACTTGCTCTTTTCTTCAGCATAGGGGTGAATAAAGCAATGAGTTGAGCCAATCCAGGAATGAAACGTCGAATATAATTTACCTTTCCCATAAAACTCTGGAGTTCTTTCACAGTGCGTGGAGGAGGCATGGTAGTAATATCTTTCGTCTTGTCTGGATCGACTTTGATTCCTTCTGCAGTGACCAGGAATCCTGATAGGTGTCTAAAACACCTTGATATTTATCTATTGTTTATGCTTTCTTTGTTATGTTTTCTTGTAAATTATGTATCTTTTATTAGATTTTGAGTTTTAGGTACTTTGGAGCAAAAGAAGAAGAAACGTCGCTTAAAAGGGCTAAAGCGTCATTTCATGTGCAACTGCTGTTGGAGGCGAATTATCTCTCATTATTTGCTTTTATTTCTTCATCTCTATCTGAAAGGCATGTCGGCTTTAGTGATGCAAGTTATGTCTGAAAAGCATGACAGCCTTAGTGATGTATAAAAATTGAAGAAAAGAAGTGAAAATGAGAGGTAAGAGAATCCTCTATCGTTACCTGCTGAAACAAAATGCTCCTACTTTACTCAAAACAATTCGAACTCAATCTCATGCTTTGGAAAATATAACGTTATAAGCTCTTTTTTACAACTTTCGTCCACTATTCTAAGGCCTAATTTTCCTTCTCTTATAAAATATCGACAGCTCAAACTACCCAAAAGCAGTTTTACGAAGCATACAAAGAAGAGAAATTTTTGGACAATTGAAAGCACAAATATGGAGTAAAATATGTCAAAGAATTTAAATACTAAATATTACCCATTACAAATAGTTTCCTCCAAAACCCTAGAAATGAAATTTAGCTACTCATAGATCGAAGATTGGAGAAAATTTCATTAATCATTGTATTAAAAAAAAATGCTTCCTGATGATTTCCGATCGCTAAAGGAGTTTGCTTTAATTGAGCACCTTAGCTAATAAACGAGCGATTATCGGAGGTTTCCCTCTTCGATTGAAGAACGATAGAGGATTCTCAGTCGTTATATCTAAAGATCGTCTCGCGACCGTTTCGAGCGTACCTTTGTTCTTCGTGTTCATGCAGCAGCAGGTAACTTTCTGAAACTTATGATTTTTCGATTCTGCAGTATCTATTCCAGTCGCTAAAGGAGTGATGCGTGAACTCGGGGTTGTTTTACGAAATCCCTCTACCATTAAGTTTGATATTAAACCCGGGACATTTGGCATCTTTGCGTAAGTTTAGGGGGATAGAGAATGAAAACCCATATACCCATATCCGTGACTTTGAGATGATTTGTGACACCATGAGTTATCCGAATGTCACTAAAGATGATGTTAGGTTGTGTTTGTTTCCCTTTTCCCTAGAAGAGAGAGCCGGTGAGTGGTATCATATCATTCCTTCCAAAACAATCACTACCGGGATGGACTTGTTGAGGTTTCGTTAAGAAATTCTACCCACACCATAAGGCCCGACGTGTTGTTCGGCAGTCTATCCAAACCTTTAGCGGAAATTAGGTGAACACCTACACGATTATGTAGAAAGGTTTAATGAATTGTTATACCAATGCCCACATCACGGCTTTGATAAAGCCCACATGGCCCAAATATTATATGAGGGCCTTGATAGTGAAAGCCGAATGCGAGTAGAAACAATGAGTGGTGGAGAATTTACCCATCAAGACCCGGATGAATGTTTTGACGAGTTCATCGAGTTAGCCGAAAAGACTCGTCAATGGGCTTGATGAGGAGCCCGAAATAACCTATCCATAGGGTCAATAGAGTTGAAAATGGGCCTGATATCCTTAGGCGTCTAGAGGCCTTAGAGATGAACCAAGGGTCCAACCAGACTATGAGTTGTAACAGTGAGCCCAGAACTTATCCATGTACCATTTGTGGTGAACAAATTCATACTGGACCTCAGTGCCCCTTGTTTTACCCAACTGAAACTACATGTGACCAGGTTAGTGTCCTACATGGAGGTATGAACACTAGATATGAGGGTCGACCCAAGTTTGATCCATACTCTAATACCTATAACCACAGTTTGGGAGACATAACCCTAATTTTCGTGGTCTAAAGGTGCCCATCGGGGTGGCCCATCTAGCAATACAACACCAGGTTTTCCTAGGAATCAACCTCAAGAACAAAGTACAGTTGATCCTAAGATGATGTCTTTAGAGGAATCTATGAAACTCTTATCCCAAAGTGTTGTCCAGAGTAACCAAAAATTCGATGACTTTATCTTGTTGAGTCAGCGTAACCAACAAAAATGACCGAGCTATTGCCAACTTAGAGACTCAAATATGTCAACTTTTGAACCGGTTAAATGATAGGGAGAATGGGAGATTTCCTAGCCAACCGACTCCGAATCCAAAAGGAGTTAACCAGGTTAATGGGTCGGGTAGTTCTAAACACAATGAACATGTCAAAGCAGTTATCACCCTTAGGAGTGGTAAAACTCTAGAGAACTCGGTAGAACCACCTAAGGATAGTAGTCCAGCTGAAGAGACTGAGGTTGACCAAACTTCGTTTAAAGACCCTAATGGGCATGAGAATGCTAAAGAGTCCAAGTGAGGAATCTATCCCTGAGAGAGTGTACATACCACCTGCACCATTTCCTCAAAGACTAGCTAAGAAAAAGCCTAGTACATATGCTGAAATCCTAGAAATCTTTAAGCAAGTTAAGATTAACCTACCCTTGTTAGATGCAATAAAACATGTACCAACTATGGCCAAGTTCCTAAAAGAGATGTGCACCTTTGTCAAGAGAGACGCAGTGTCCATAAAAGGCATTTTTAACCCAACAAGTTAGTTACATAATCTCACAAAAAGTACCTATCAAATTTAAAGATCACAGTTTGTCTCTTTTGTCACATGTGTTATAGGTAGCCAAACGATAGACAATGCTTTATTAGATTTTGGGGCTAGTGTGAATCTTTTACCTTTCTCGGTATATGAACAACTTGGACTAGGGGAGATGAAACCAACTAGGATAACACTACAGTTAGCCGATAGGTCAGTCAAAATACCACGTGGAATTATTGAAGACGTTTTGGTTCAGGTAGAAAACTTTATCTATCCAGTTGACTTTGTGATTTTAGACACTGAACCTATCTCTAGTCAAGATATCAATATCCCAATCATCCTAGGTCGTCCAAGTTCTAGCATCGCAAATGCGTGGGGTCATACATTGTCACAAGCTGTCTAGTAGAATTTTCCTTTGCGAATCGGAAAATCTACGTGAACGTTTTTAAGGCGTTACAAGCCCCACGGACCACGAACACTACGGAATCTATATGCATGATTGATTCTCTAGTTGAGAATACTTTTACCACAAATAGTGTTAGTGATCCTTTAGAGGCGTGCTTGGCCCACTTTGGAGCCTACTATGATGAGGATAATCATTTTGAAGAATTTAATGCGTTGTTAAACTCTGCGCCAGTAATGAATTATGGAAAATGGCAGCGTAAACCAGAACCTCTTCCGCCAACCATAAATAAACCCCTCCCATCATCAGTTAAAGCACCCACCCTTGAATTAAAGCGCTACGGATACACTTGAAATATATATTTCTTGGTAATGAGAATACTCTTCCTACCATAATTGCTTCTGACTTAGAGCCCGATCAGGAAAGTAGACTAGTTAGTGTTCTTAGAGAACACAAGACTGCAATAGGGTGGACTATAGCTGATTTGAAAGGAATTAGTCCTGCTGATTGTATGCACCACATCTACCTAGAAGAAGGTGCCAAAACCTCAAGAGAAATGCAGAGACGTTTGAATCCTAATATGAAGGAAGTTGTCCGTACGAGGTGCTTAATTTATTAGATACGGGTATCATATACCCCATATCCGTTAGTAAATGGGTCAGTCCTATCCAGGTTGTCCCAAAGAAGTCTGGGATTACTGTAGTTGCGAATGAGAATAATTAATTGATCCCTACCCCGTGTTACTATCGGGTGGAGAGATTGTATAGACTACCGTAAGATGAGCTCAGCAACTAGGAAAGAACACTTTCCTCTACCATTCATCGACCAGATGTTAGAAAGATTAGCTGGCCACAACCATTATTGTTTCCTAGATGGATACTGGTTATAACCAAATCCCTATAGCAGGAGGACCGGGAGAAAACAACCTTCACATGTCCATTTGGTACATTTGCTTACAGGCGTATGCCTTTTGGGTTGTGTAATGCACCCTCAACATTCCAACGTTGCATGCTAAGTATCTTTTCGGACATGGTTGAGCGATTTCTCGAGGTCTTTATGGACGATTTTTCGGTTTTTGGATCCTCTTTCGATGAATGCTTGCACCACCTTACACTAGTTCTAGAACGTTGTAAAGAAAAGAACTTAGTCCTTAATTGGGAAAAAGTGTCATTTTATGGTTAAATACGGAATAGTGTTAGGACATGTGGTGTCCTCTAAGGGAATAGAAGTTGATAAAGCCAAGGTTGAACTAATTTCGAAATTAAGACCACCTAAGAATGTAACAGATGTTAGATCTTTCCTTGGCCATGCTGTATTTTATCGTCGTTTCATCAAAGACTTTAGCAAGATTTCCTTACCTCTGTCGAACCTACTTGCTAAAGATACTGCCTTTGTATTTGATGAAGCTTTGTGTTGCGACTTTTGAGAAGCTAAAATCATTGTTGAATTCTGCCCTATCATCCAACCACCCGATTGGGACCTCCCATTTGAACTTATGTGTGATGCGTCAGATTATGCGGTTGGTGCTGTCCTTGGCCAACAACGTGATAAAGCACCTAGTGTGATTTATTATGCTAGTAGGACCCTAAACGATGCCCAGTTGAACTACACAACCACTGATAAAGAAATGTTAGCCAACATTTTTGCTTTGGAGAAATTTAGATCATATCTCCTAGGGTCTAAGGTTATAGCCTATTCTGATCATGCCGCACTCAAATATCTCCTTTCCAAGAAGGACTCCAAACCTCGGCTGATTAGATGGGTATTATTGTTCCAAGAATTTACTCTAGATATTCGTGATAAGAAAGGGTCCGAAAATGTAGTAGCTGACCATTTATCTCGTATCCTTGATGAGACTAGAGATGATGAGAAACCGATCCTTGACACGTTCCCTGATGAACAATTATTTTTCATCTCTTTGTTACCCTGGTTTGCAGACATTGTCAATTATTTGGTAACTGGTCAAATGCTTGACCATTTGTCTAAACAGGATAGAGCTAAATTCTTGTCTGAGGTAAAATACTTTTTCTGGGATGATGCGTACTTATTTAAATATTACCCTGATCAGATCATCCGTCGTTGTATTCCTGACAACGAAATCTCCAGTGTCCTGACTTTTTGCCATTCTGGAGCTTGTGGGGGTCACTTTAGTTCTAAGAAAATAGCTGCGAAGGTTTTGCAATCCGGTCTTTATTGGCCAACTCTGTTTAAGGACTCCCACCTATTTTGTCAAGGTTGTGATAGATGTCAAAAGTTAGGAAAGATGACCCGACGTAATATGATGCCACTTAGTCCTATATTAATAATAGAAATATTTGATGTGTGGGGTATAGATTTTATGAGTCCTTTTGTCAATTCCTATGGAAACTTTTACATCTTATTAGATGTTGACTATGTGTCTAAGTGGGTAGAAGCAATAACTAACAAGACAAACGATCGCCACGTTGTGATCAAGTTTGTTAGAGACAATATTTTCTCTCGCTTTGGTATGCCTAGAGCAATCATTAGTGATGGAGGTTCCCATTTTTGCAAGGTCTTTTCGCGCTCTCCATTACCCATAAGGTTTCTACACCTTACCACCCACAAACTTGTGGCCAAGTTGAAGTGTCTAATAGCGATTAAACAGTTTTAGAAAGACCGTAAACCCTACCCGAAAGGTTTGGTCTTTACGCTTAGTAGAAGGTTTGTGGGATTACCGAACCGCTTTTAAGACTCCACTTGGGATGTCTCCGTATAGATGATAGGTGTAGAATACACCGTATTTACTATCTAGAGTTTATGCTTTCTTTGCTACTTTTCTTGTAAATTATGTATTTTATTTTTGCTTTTGAGTTATTAGGTGCAACGGAGTCATCGAAGAAAAAGAAGAAGAAATATTGTCTAAAATAGTGAAAGTATTATTTCTCGTACAATTCTATTTGGAGTGGAGGTGGGCTTCTAACCGAGCCACCAATGAGGTACAACCAATACAACTTAGTCTAGAGAAGCAAAAGGGAAGTTATTATTGGTAGCCATTATCTAAAGAGTGGTGCTTATAGTCATCTGAGTACCCCTAGCTATACCGCTGAGTGGGGTTAACTAGTTTCATCTCCTACACAAAACCTAAAAATATCGAGACAAATATATTTTTCCTCATAAGTTTGTCACCTTTACTTCGTGAAATCGAAAGAGAGAGAGAAAATGGAGGCGCTTTGAAGAGAATAACAAATTGAGAAGAGACAAAGGGGGTTTGGCGACTTCATGGCGAGAAGATGAAGAACTCAAGGAGAAGATGGTGATCGAAATGAGGGTTTCTGAGCTTCAATTGAAAACCGAGATGGGTTCGATAGATTGTCTCAGATGGATAGAATCAGAGTTAGGGTTTGTATTAATTCTCTGGGTTCATAGAGAAATGAAGAAATTGGTTGATGGTTCAAGGGTTTTGTGGATTTCGCAGCTGCAGGTGATGAATTTCGGCGCCGTGAGAAGATGCAAGAGGTTGATTGATCGCAGATTAAAGGGATATGAAGAAGAAGAGATGAAATTGACAATGGGTTTTTGCTTTGCCATGGAAGTTACAAGGTTGTCTTTGATCTTTATAGAGAACAACACGGAGAGATGGAGGAAGCCGAGGTTACGTCGTGTTGGTGATAAAGGCATGAGATTGGAGAGAGCTCGAAGGATACGAGGAAAATTTGGAACAAACAAGGTGCAGAGCGAGGAGAATGGATGCGAAGATACAATGGGTCAAGATGATTGCGATTCTTTGAGGTTTGGCTTGAGGAAGATGCAAGCTCAGATCGGAATTATAAACATGGGTTTGTCTCGGTAAATGGTGGATGAATTATGAAGAAATTGAGAGAATGCAATTTGGTGAATATTTGAGTGGTGAGTCTAGATGTATGTTAGGAAATATTGCAGAAATTAAGATGGTGGTACATGAACCAAAGCTGGCCTGAGATGAATTCAGAAATTGGTTGTTGTGTGTTTGGCTAGATGATGGGTCGGTGGTGTTTGCTGTGAACCTGACTTACAGGAGTCTGTTGGCCTGAGATTTGCGAATGGCTACAGATTGTGGAAGTGATAGCTTGGGTAGTTGGAATTGATCTGCAGGAATTGGCCTTGGTGAGGTGGAAGGCAACATCGAGAATCGATATAAGCCGAGTGCAGGTATATGCGATGAGATGGGTTGATACGAAGTGGATTAGTTGAATGTGTAGGATTGAATGAGTGTTAAGTGGTGATGTTTGTATGTGCAATCGCTAGGCATGACTAGGGTGAAATAATGAAGGAGATTGTTGTGGCTTGTAGTGGTATTGATGGAAGGTTGGAATTGAGCACGAGATGCAATGAACTGATCTGGGGTATTCTTCTTTGGTGCTAATGGTGGAATCGAGATGATCTGTGATTTGCGGGGAGAAATGGTTTGTTGCAGGTGGTTGTGCTTGCCGGGAAATTTGAAAGAAAGATGCTGCTGTTGTGTATGGAGTTGTTATGGGTTATTGGTTTTGTGTTGGTGCTAGTTGATAATGGCCTTGAAGTGGTAATGATAGTGAAGTGATTGTAGAAAGAGGTGTTGCTTTGCTGGTCTGGTTAAGTGGTGGCAATTGAATGGAAATGGATGCAATTAAGGCCTGCAAGATAGATAGGGCTGAGTACAAGACGAGAGAAAGTGTTGAATTTGGAGAGATCAAATGATGCAGTGGTTTGTGGAAGTGGCGGAGAAAGGTGCATGCCAAGATAGCTTGAAGAAACACCGATGCACCATCTTGGTGCAACACGAGATATGGCCTGTTATAAATGGCTTATGGCCTCGGGCAACTCCATTGTCGCCCGGAAGATAGCTAACTTCGATCTCGGCTCAGCTCGACTCATGACATCACCAGTTTGACTCGGTGACTTGACCGAAGTTGGCACGGCCGTCCGCTGTTGACCGTGACCGGGTGGACTTTGCCGGTCACCGAGATATTTTCCCGGTCACTTCTCCCGCGATTTAAGAGCCATAATACCGCTTTTAAAACATATTTTGGGCATATTTTTCTACATGGGTTTCTCCCACTTACGGGCTTCGTGGGATTTTCACCTAATGACTTTGAAGACTAGGGCTAATTTTGGAACAAGAGGAGCTATAAAAAGAGAAGTTTCTACAACTTTTGGAAATACGTTTTATTCGGGGAGTTTTGGGAGGCCGCTTTTGTTTACAGCTTACTAGGGTTTGCTTTTATTCATCTTCTTCTTTATTCAATTCATATTTTTGTGATGAACTCCATAGCTATGAGTAGCTAAATTCTATATTATTGGTTAAGGATGTAGTCTATTTCTAAAACTTGTGTTTGATTTATGTATTAGTTTTCTCTCTTGATTATCGTTCAATTATCTATTGCTTTTTATGATCACATGATTGATGTATTGTGATAGGATTATGATGTTTGATTAGTTAAGTGGCCAATTAATTGAACTTGCATCCTAGTCCATAACTATTTTAGGAGTTTTCATCGAGCGATAACCACGAATACAAGTAGCATGATATGTTTACGGTTTGTAGTGATACACTCTCGTAATCATATGTAGAGTTTGACCATTGTCCGAATTGTTATGCACAATGTATGACAATTGCATTGATTAGCCTATTTCTCGAAACTTAATGCTCCTAGAATTGAACTTAATTAGCGCAAGGCGTTAGGTTATTCTTGAGGTAGAATTCATATCATGCTCTAATGCGTGTGTTGATAAACTTAGGGAAATCAATAGATTATCTTGCTCTCTTGATTCTCTAGGATTTGATAATATAAGAGATTAAATCGTAATTCTAATCATATAGCAAGCACATGTCTAAGATTGAAGATGAATTCCTTGACCAATATCTTTCTCTATTGATTACTTTCTACAATTTATTTTGCTTTTGATTTACTTTTATTGCTTACTTAAAAATCAAAAATCCCCCAATTAGTTACTTTAAGAAATTGATTACATAATAACTACAATCGCCTCTCTTTGGAAACGAACTATTTTATCATATACTTTAGGAAAGTGAAATTATTTTTGACGCATACGACAGCGATCAATAGACTTGTCTTCGGTAAAGCATGCCATTTGCCTGTAGAATTAGAACACCGAGCTTATTGGGCCATTAAACGGCTAAACTTTGACCTACCAACTGCTAGTGATAAGCCCACACTGCAACTCAATGAGTTAGAAGAGATTCAGTAATGATTCTTACCAGAGTGCGAAAATTTACAAGGAGACAACAAAAATATTTCATGATAAATCGATTATTCAAAGACATTTGAACCAGGTCAAAAAGTTCTCCTTTACAATTCTCGATTTACATCTTTTCGCAGTAAATTGAGGTCTCGGTGGGTAGGACCATATTTTGTCAAAATTGTTTTTCCTCATGGTGCAGTTGAAGTTGAAAATCAAACTTTCAAGGTTAACGGTCAACGGTTGAAACCATTCTTGAGTTACCCGGTCATGCAATAGAAGAATCGGAGCTAAGAGATCATCATCTACCGTGATTAATTTGCCCAAGGTCACAACGTCCCGGGTCAAGACACTAAACTTAGCGCTTATTGGGAGGCAACCCATACATGGTGATGTTAAGGTCCCTCTGGAGGACCCTACTGTTGTACATTAGTTTTGTTTTTATTTTTATTTTCTTTCTTTCTTGCTCCCATGGAAGGATTGCTACGCTTCATCCAGATACTATCTTTCTGACTTACCACTTTATTCCTCTTGTTACTTATATTTTTGGTACTGCTAGGACAATGTTAGCTTTAAGTGTGGGGGTGAGGGAAAAACTTTTAGTTAGTTTTTAATAAAAAAAGCGTGGAACGCAGGATCCATGGGAACTATCATGTAATCTGCTGACAAGAAGCATGCGCTTGGATCCAAAAGATCAAATCATGCAGTCCAATCAAAAAAAAAAAGTTTATTATTGTGCAATAAAATCGACCGCTGGTTCCCTTGTATATGCCAAGCAGTGTTGATATTAGTCCAGACCAGTATCTCAATCCATTAGGAATCATAATGTAGGATCAGAATATCGCAACATCAATACCTTTGCGAAATCTTTATACGACACACTGCGAAGATATCGTAGTCTGGTTCAGAAATGACGCAACAGATGACGACGGCTAAACACGAGAAAGTTGTGGAGATCTAGCGAGATTTAAGAGTGTTGCGAAATCTAACACTTGTATACTTGCGAGAATATCGCAAGACAAATCCTAAAATAAAGGACAGATTAGCTATCATCCACTATGTAATATCCTATATAAAGAGCGATGTGCTTAAGAGAAGGGAGAGATCTTTTTAGAGTGGAGGGAAAGTTTTGAGGAGATAGAAAGTCTAGAGAATTAGTTGTATTCTTGATTTCATTTCCTCTTTGTAAAATTCTTTAACTCAATTAATAAAAGTGTGATTGTTGATCTTAAAGATGTGTTGATTATTATGAATTCTTGTGAGGGATGTATTGTGGGATTTCTGCCCAACTACATAATGGCGCTAGAAACAGAGAAGTGAAGGTTGATATTGTGATTTGAAAGAATTTGGAGTAGTAGATAAAGAATTTCATATAATTTTCAACAACTCATTAAGATTGAAAAATGGATAGAATAAGAAATACATCAAAACAACCAACAACTATTAGAAGGAGTAGGAGACTTTTTGGAAAAGGGAGAGATGAAATGGAGGAATCTTCAAGAGTGAACACAAGAAACAATGGAGAAAATCAAGTTCAACCGCCAATTCAACGTACACCAATACAAAAGGGCCTGGATTATGACAGGTGAGTGTACATACTTGGCGATCGGGATTACGTAGATGAAATGGGAGAAGAGCAAAGCAATTAGGAAGCAATGTACGAGAGGAGAGAGACCAAGAAGTAATTGGAGAAATAATTCATGGAAATGAAGAGATTGCAGCGTTAGAGGCAAAGAATACATGAAGAAAGGCGATTAGAAGCGGAAGAGCGTGCAAATCGACAAAGGCAAAATCATGAGTTGAGGATGAAAAACATGAGATTACAAAGTAAAAGGTCAAGAAGCACTACAAGATCAAGTTCAAGATCAGTTAGAGAAGAAATAAGGCAGAAATTCGCCTATAGAAAATGCTAATGAAGATACTCAAGAGGAAATACAAAATCCAGACGAAGAACGTCGTGAAAGAATAGAAATAATAGAAGATCGTTATATTCAACATGGTGAAATTCTTCAAAATGGACAAAACAACGGAAATCAGGGAAATAGGCAACGTCAGGAACGAAATAATTAAGATGGCGAAGAAAATCGGGGAGAAGGAAGGAGAACATTACATGGGAGAGAAGTTCAAAGAAATCGACAAATGATTGAAGATGAAATCGAAAGACATTACACTCGAACAAGCACGTGGGGGCTTGCGAGAGGGAAAGGCTGAGAGCGAAATGGAAGAACAAGAACTACAAGAGGCAATTCGCTAGGAAAAATCATGATAATCGAGAAACAAGGCGTGAACAAAATTGCATAATAATGGTAATATCAATGAAGAATATGATAGAGTACAAAGGAGAGTCAGTTGAAAATGAGAGCAAAGAAGAGAAAATGAGAAATATAATGGTGTGCGAATTCATGAGAGAATGAAAGAGAAGATCGCGAGAGAAAGACGAGAAGAAAATGATGAACAAGAAAATCAAAAACAAATATGAACGGAAGAAGAGAGGCGGAGTTAAAAAAGACCAATGGATCCAAATTACAGAAGATTGTAAATGAACAAATTTTGAGAGAGCTAGCGGAAATGAGAGGAATGTTAAATAATAAAAGAGAAGGAGGTAGGAGACAACTGGATGAATCCATAGAAGAAGCTACGAAAACCCCATTCACACAAGAAGTACAATTAGAGGAATACCCCCAAAGTGCAATTTACTGCGTTAACCGGCATTTTTGTGGAACAACTTGTGCAAAAGACAACACATCAAAAGCTTATGTGAGATGTATGCTACAATGGGAAAACCATGATGCTTATTGTGCAAATATTTTGCATCAAGTTTGACAGGAGAGGCCTTGAAATGGTTTGAAGGTTTGCCAAAGAATACTATAACATCTTTCAACCATTTTCAGGCTACATTTTTAGGGGCGTATATAAGTAACAATTCCTCGCGACCTGGCATTGAAGATGTATTTGGGTTAAAGCAAAGGGTTGGCGAAAGTTTGAAACATCTAACCATGAGGTGGAAGACAATGTGTAGTGATATGGATGGTCGTGTGGATGAGAGATATCTCATTCTATCATTCATTAACGCTATGTTAGCAACCAATGTTATACATTCAAATTTTCAGAATCAAGAATACAATCACAATGACTGAGTTTCGAGAACTTCAGGAGGAGTATATTGCTCTTGAGGAAAAGCAAAATGAGATGGAATCATACCCAGTTGCGAACACAAGTTCAAAAGCAACGAATGCAATCTTGTTACCTAAGTTGATAAATATTGTGGCGAGCACTTCGCAAGGACAACAAGAAAGGATAATGGGAGATAGTCAGCAGAAACTAGTAGCTATGGGAAGTCGTGATCAAGTAGAATTCGAGAGAGAAAGAAACTTATATAGCCGTGGTGGAAATAACAAAATTCAAAGACTTGACCGGCCACAAGAAACTTATGGAGGTGAGGCAAAACCATCACGAGAGGGACAGGAAGTCATAAGATAATATGGGAAGAAATCAAAATCCCACCACTGAATGCTAGTGTGGAGAAAATATGGGAAGCTATAATCTTGATGGAAAACATACCCGCGCCATGGAACATGGGGAGTGAACCACCTCAGCGTGAAGTCATGAATTTTGTTCTTATCACCATTTTCATGGACACTCAACAAATGATTGCAGAAATATAAAAAGAATCATCCTCAAAATGATAGATCAAGGGAAACTAAATCATTTTCTAAAAAACCAACCTCAGTCTCAACCATTACCACCACCGCCAGAAATTCGCAGAGTAAATACAACAAAAGGAGGAGAAACATTTGTAATAGAAGTTGGAGCAAAGGCAAAGAATTTTTTGTCACTCTATTGTACATTCGTACAAAACGATTGAAGACTTTCACGATAACACTCTCATGCGGGGTCTTGAAGAGATGCCGATGCATAGAAATAATGAACATTGCGAAGACATCGCCCTTTGAAAGAATGGCAAAAGCAGACTATTTCCTTCACCGCATAAGAAGTACCGAGGGTGGCAAAACGCACGATAACCCATTAGTGGTAAGATTGGAATTAACCCAAAACCTAGTGATGATGAAGATGATGAGGCTGAGAATTCATGGGCAATCATGAGAATTTTAATCGATCTTGGAAGTTCGTGGATATCCTTTTTTATCATACTTATAAAACTATGGGAGGAAAAGATGAAGATCTAATACCTTGACTTACAAGATCTATGGTTTTAATGGTACTGCCAATAAACCTAAAGGGGAAGTCAGTATGCGAATTCCACTGAAAGGATTGTCCTCTGAAATTCTATTATGTGTAGTCGATGTGGAATCACCATACAACGCATTGATTGGACGACCTTGGTTACATGGGATTCTAGGTGTAGCATCAACTTTCCATCAATGTATCAAGTTCCCTCATCCCAGTGGTATCGGCATAGTAAAAGGAGATTGGATTGAAGGAAAGAAGTGTTATGAAATTGATGTAGAATCTTGCGAAGAAAGAGCTGCGAAGAAGAAGAATTGGAAACATAACATCAGAGAAAAACAAAAAAGTGAAAGATTGATGGTAGATGCAATAGAACAGAGAGAAGAAGAATCGCTGTGAAACCAATGCATGTTGAAGATAAGAAGAGACAAAGATTTCGCAAAGGATAAGAAAATAACATAAAATTTCAAAAATGCAGAGGCAGAAAGTAGCAGAAGTAAGAGACTTAAAGAATGAATGTACTTGTTGACTGCCAAAGTAAAAATTGGGAGAAGAAAGAAAATGTATGGTTGATTTGTTTCAAAAAAAAAAAAAAAATTATGAATAACAAAAAGATTGGTGCGAAATTACAAAAGAGCTGATATGCAGAAGAGGAAAATATATTTTATGAATGACAAAGATGAGATTGCGAAATTACAAAAAAGCTGATATACTGAAGAAGAAACAAAACAATCGAAAGAGGCGACACCTACATGGCGTACACCCTAGTTCGCGAAATCAAAATTTCCCAAGAGGCAAATGTAAGACCTAAAGTGCGTCATAGAAGGGGTACCTATTGCATGGCTCATCAAAAAGGTTACACCGCCCTGGAACCTGATTCATGGAGATTTGGGGTCAATAAAGCCCATCCAGGAGAGGTACCTTGGATTTTCAACCTAAGCTTATGACTTAGGTTGGACGACCAAGGGTCTCTTCTAAGGAGTGCGGCATCTGATCAAGGCGTCGAGGTACACGGTTGAGCCAAGAGTGCCTGGGGCATTTGAAGTGTCTCGGCCATTCTTGGGAAGTCTTAATGTATGCTGCACTCGGCCCGAAGAAAACCCCACTTAGGGTGCAGTCTCGTAACCATAAGCTCTATAGGCAAAAGGGATAAGAGGCTGCAGAAAACAACTGGTTGTTGTTAAGACCGGATGGGAGGAGCCAACCTTATATGGTAGAGGTACGCCTCCTTGAAGGGGCAACGGGGGGAAGATAAGGCGGCACCCTCCATTAGGGAGGCCGATAAGTGTCTTAAGACGCAAATGTCATGAGACTTTATTTTCGCAAGAAAATTTAGGCTTGTCATATTTGTGCGACAATCTGAAGAGGCAACAATACAAAAGAGAAAGATAAGACGAGATCAATGGGTCAGTACATGAAAGTGTAAGGACGTCCTGCAATTTCGTCGCAAGACGGCAATGTCATAGGGCTTTATTTTCATAAGAATATTTAGGCATGTCATATTGTCGCAACAAAAATCATAAGAGAAAAAAGTTAAGGCAAGATCAAGGGACTTTTGCATGCAAGTGCAAAGACGTCCTGCGATTTTGTCGCAATGACAAGAGGTGGCAAAATAAGACCTTTAACTAGGAAGGCAAAATAAGACCACATAAGAGAAAAAGAAAAAATGAAATCTTGGAAGAAACCAAGAAATATCTAATTGCGAAAATTCAGCAGAAACAACTGCGAGACTGAGGCATGAATACATGTTGCTATTCAAAAGTAACTTGCTTAATCTTTCATTTGAATACAAATAACAAAGGCAAGTATGGGAATGAATAGAATAAGAACATGTTATTTGTCTCCATATGATAGATTTACACACGCATAAAATAAAAGAATGATAATATATTGATTAACCATATTGCAAAAATGAATTGCTTTTTTAATATGTGCAGAAAGGAATAAAAAAGGTAGAACTTGCATTTGAAGATTCAAGAAATTCGCAGCAAAAGATTACAAAGATTGGAGATTAAAAGAATGAATGTTCAGATATTACAAAAAGACAAATAAGGAAACAAAACTATTTCTTGTTTGACTCCTCTTCTTCGTTATCTTCATCAAATCCTTCTTCTTCTTCACCTCCATCATATTCCTCTTCTTCACTAGCATCACCGTCAGAAATATCCATAGGAGGTGCATTCTTGGGGATTTCTTCTAAGAGGCAAGGATATGTAAAATGAGGGATGTTATTGTCATCGCAGACGTCTTAATAGTGCGATTGCGAAAAAGAATAGCGTCATTCTTAAAGTTCGTGATAATCTTTAGTTGACTCTTCATTCCTAGAGCATTTATCATTGCGAGAAGAAAGATCCTCTGCGAGCTGCTCCTTTTCAGACTCAAGTTCTTCAATTCTTTTGAGAAACCTCCCTTCAGCTTCTGCGAATATATAACAATGAATCAGCAACTTGATGACAATTTATGAAAGACAAACAATTAATAAAGAAGAACAATTAACAACCTTCTCTGTCAGAAATCATATCCCTAACCAAGGCCGTGTGCTCAGCTTGAAGACTAACATTTACACCTAAGTTATTTCTGGCGTCATCTAGAACTTCCGCAGCCCAAGCGAATTCATCATCATTATTTATGAGAAGAAGGGAGCGAACTTGATTCTCTCTTTCGCTAAGTATAGCATTTATGCGGTTAGAATCATCTTGTTCAATTTGAACCTCAAGAAGATTTTTTTGGAATTTCGCTAACGCTTGAGCACCTTGACTAGCGATGCGATCTTTATCATCTATGAGATCACTGATTTTGGTTCTTAAAGTATTGATTTTCTCTTTAGAGTCAAGATAGAAACGTTTAAATTTGTTGGCTAAGCCCAAAGTTGGATCTATGGTCAATTTCTAAGAGGCAAAGTTTGGATCTCGAGTTCATTTATGGGAAGAGATTTAATCTTGTCATTTGAAAAACTATTCAAAGAATTATTAAGGTGTTCAAGAAGGGTATTATTATCCATAGAATTGGGGAATGTATGAAGGAGAATGGCTTCATCAGAAAGATCATAGACGTCTACAAAAATGATAAATTAAGATGAGGGAGGATAATGAGAAAACAAAATAAAGGAAAAGGGAAAAGGAAAAATTTCATACCATAAAGTTGCTTATTGGCATCTTGAAGACTAGATATTTTGTTCTTTTGAGTAGAAGAATCAGCTTCTAATTGTTTGTTCTCTCCGCGAAGAGCAACAGCTTCAGCCTCTAATTCTTCATTTCTCTTGCGAAGTTGAAGATTCTTCTTTTCAAGAATCCCACGTTTTTTTCCAAATGCGAGGCCTTGTTGAAAGAAAGCCTTCCCAGTCTGCGAAGAAAATAAAGAAATTATCAAGATATAGTATAACTTTAAATCATAATTATGAAGAAAAAGAAAAATGAAGGCATACCAAGATACCAAGAGAATTGAAATCTAGGAGTCAGCGATCGGAGACCCCATGAAGAGAATCACCACCATCTAGTAAAGGGGCATCACAGATATTCGCAAGAGCTCTGCATGTGTCAGTGAGATGATCATCCCCGATCCCTTGCATGGAGTCAGAGAAGATACTAGACAATTGTGTCATTGAAGATTCAGGCGGAAAATCTTCTCTTGCGAAAGAACCATCAATGTCATTATCATCATCATCAGAACTTTCGCCAGATTGAAAATTTGAAGGAGAAGGAGAAATGAACTTTTCGCTTCTTTGAAGGTGGGCAGCAGATTTCTCCTTGCGAAGAGAACCTTTACCTTTGCCTTTGGTCTTCGCAACCTTAGATCCTTCTTCTTCTTCAACAACTACAACACCAACCTTCGCACACAAATGAAGATAAGAAACAGAGGCAACAATATTGTTAAAAGTATAAAAGATGTTTCTTACTTCATATGTGATGGAGCGCAGAGCAGATAAAGTGCTAGCTTTCCCAGTCCTATTATAGCTCGATCTCATCTTTTTAATCTAAAATTTTCGCAAGAGTTAGAGAGCAGGAAAGTAACAATAAATTAAAAATTATGAAGTGAGCAAGATTCAAAGACATACCTCTTTCGCTTTCTCGGGCCAATTAAATACCCAAGGTTGATAAGAGGCGAGATTCGCAGGAAGCACATTTGAACTTGAAATATAAGGTCCTTTCAAAACCAGTGGAAAGACGCACCATCTATCGTCTTTAGAGTGATGAGGAATATTATTCTTGCCAGAATGCCAATCAATGTCCTTTATAAGTATTCTATCGCTGGCAACATTTTCTTTCCTCTTCAAGCGAGCACCCCAGCGAGTTTTATCATTTTTCATGTTTATTACTTCGTAATTTTCAAAGAAGATCTCTATTGTGTATTTTTCGGCGAATATTTCTAAATCCTCAAATTCAGGATCCCTGACTTCTTTTGGATAAAGAGACCCTTTACCAGCACCACGGTTAGCGAATTCAAGAATTAAACGAATACAGTCCCCACTCAGTTGGTAGATGGCTCGCGAGAAGTTCGCATGAGCAAGAATTTCGTAAAACAAAGGAATGTTAGGATCATAGAGAGGAATGGGAAGGCCAGCGAGAATCTGACCAAGCAAAACTATGATTTCTTTATCATCACAATGATTATCGGAAAACAGTTTAGCAGAAAGAATGGATTTAGCCCATTGATCGGGAATGGTGGTTAATGTAAAACCTCTCCCTTCGAGATCTTTCTGAATCCCTTCAAGAGAAGTTTCGTATTTACAACCAACTGGAGCCATTTTCAGTATGGGAATGAAGAAGAAATTAAAGATCAAAAGAAGTGGAAACAAGAAAATTTACAACAGCAGGAGCGGAATTTACGGAGAAACAGTGAAGAAAAGTTGCAGAAAAGATAAGAAGGAAAGTAAAAAAGAAGAAGAAAAGAAGAAGAAGAATATATAGAGATAGGAGGATTCTCGAGAAGATAAGCACATTTAATGCGAAGAGTAGACGTGAACGGTTGAGAAATAGCGGTTGAAAAGGACGTGTCAAGAAATGGATGGAAGAAGAGATACGTGTAATAAATTCTGCGTAAAGTACAAAATCATGTCAATACAGAAGAATATGGAAAAATGAACGGCTGCGGCATTTGAAGTACTAATTCTCATGACATTCTCTCCTTCGTAGAGAAGACATGAGAAGAGGCAAGATGTAGGATCAGAATATCGCAACATCAATACCTTTGCGAAATCTTTATACGACAATAATCGCGAAGATATCGCGATCGTTGAGAAAATGACGCAACAGATGACGACAACCTAAACACGAAAAGTTGTGGAGATCTAGCGAGATTTAGGAGTGTTGTGAAATCTAACACTTGTATACTTGCGAGAATATCGCAAGACAAATCCTAAAAAAAGGACACTTATTTGTCACCCACTATGTAATATCCTATATAAAGAGCCGAGCAGGCTTAAGAGAAGGGAGAGATCTTTTTAGAGTGGAGGAAAAGTTTTGAGGAGGAGAAAGTCTAGATCAATAGTTGTATTCTTGATTTCATTTCCTCTTTGTAAAATTCTTTAACTCAATTAATAAAAAGTGTGATTGTTGATCTTAAAGATGTGTTGATTATTATGAATTCTTGTGATGGATGTATTGTGGGATTTCCTGCAACTACACATAGGTTCATCTTTGCGGAGGCCTTCAGACAGATCTGGGAAACACCGTTGACCTTAGACAACATTGTTTTGAACTATCTATCTCTATAATCCATCTTCTTAATCTATTCATTTGTGTGATTCCGATTATTGATAGAACTCTGTCACTTATATATATAAATATGACTCGCATCCGGGGACTTCCTTTTGTAACCAATGAAAGTAGGCCAACCAATGAGATTTTTTAGTGTCATTCCTTAGTTCTTCACAGATAGCTAGAGTTTGGAATAAAAGGTTTTGTAGGTACACCTCTGGTAAACCTTCCCGAGACTATAACTCGGCCACTAGGGCCACCTAGGGGTTTAAAAGCTTGTTATACGTGCTAAGTGTGACCGTATCCTCGACGAGATGGAGTTGTATGTATTTAAAATTAGTTTAGTTTGATTTGCTCTAGGACTAGCAAAGTCTAAGTGTGGGGGTATTTGATAGGTGTCTAAAACACCTTGATATTTATCTATTATTTACGCTTTCTTTGTTATGTTTTCTTGTAAATTATGTATCTTTTATTTGATTTGAGTTTTAGGTACTTTGGAGAAAAAGAAGAAGAAACGTCGCTTAAAATGGCTAAAGCATCATTTCATGTGCAACTGCTGTTGGAGGCGAATTATCTCTCATTATTTGCTTTTATTTCTTCATCTCTATCTGAAAGGCATGTCGGCTTTAGTGATGCAAGTTATGTCTGAAAAGCATGACAGCCTTAGTGATGTATAAAAATTGAAGAAAAGAAGTGAATATGAGAGGTAAGAGATAGCTGCCGAGAAACTACTAAAAGCACTTAAAAGTGTTAAAGGCACCCCTGAAATGTCACGGAAGAGTTGATAAAGTCACTCAGGAGTTTTTCACTATATACAGCCCAAAATTTATCTTTGTACCCCACAAATTGCTATTCGTAACCCCAAGAATTGCTAAACGTAGCCCAAATTGCTAAAGGGACACCACTTGATAGGGGTAGTATTCTTCAACCTTTGAATTTGAAATTTTGGCATTAGGAAAAATTAGGTTTTTATGTAAATGAGAATTAGGGTTGAAGATTTGAAGGTGTTCTCACTGAGACTAAAACACTGAAACTTTGTGGGTTTGCTCCTGAGCTTTTTACTTGAGGATGGTAATGGTCTTTGTTTTGACCAGAATTGGCTAGATAATCGGCAGAAGAAGAATCATAGCTCACCGATTTTGGCGGGAAAGTTTTCTTCACAAACCAGATTTAGGGTTCGAATTTTGGGAACGATTAAAAGAATTAAATCGTTGGATTTAGTTTGGTTGGGCCTGTTTTGACTTAACAGGCTTGGTATGTCTCTTTGATTCGACGGAAATTGGTTAGATGATCCAATTGGAGATAAACACAATCTCGGGTTTTTGGTTTGAAACAGGTGAAGGTTTGGATCGATTTTAATGGAGATTCTATCGGAGAGTTTCATGGGAATGATTTGGTACAACCTTAGTGCATCAGAACATAGTTGTTAGAAGTCTTGGACTCGAAAAATAAGGACGTATTCATCGGTTTGGAAAAACAGGGAAGTTACGGAAATGGAGAAAGAATCTCGGCTAGTACGTGGATTCTGTTACGTCATGAAAAATAGTTTTGAAGGAAAGAAACAGCCAGAAGACGCGTAAGAAGACTTGGGAAGAAATTCTCTAAGCTTGGCAGGGAAGAAAAGAATTTAGGGAAACTAAATATTTCCGAGGATTAGAGGTACCTGGTGTGTATAAATATAACATATTCGAGTCTTAGAAGGGGGACGGAGAACCTAGGCGAGATTAGATACTGCAGAATCGAAAAAATCATAAGTTTCAGAAAGTTACCTGCTGCTGCAAGAACACGAAAAACAAAGGTACGCCAGAACTAGTGAAGTAAAGATAGATACAACGACAAGAGAATCCCCATCGCTCTTTCAATCAAAAGAGGAAAAACCTTCAGACACTGTCGTTTATTAGCTAAGGTGCTCAATTCAGTGCTAAACTCCTTTAGCGACTGGAAATCATTGTAAGCATTTTTTTTATTATTTTTAATACAATGATTAATGAAATTTTCTCCAATCTTCGATTTATGAGTAGCTAAATTTCTTTTCTAGGGTTTTGGAGGAAACTATTTTTAATGGGTAATATTTAGTATTTAAATTCTTTGACATATTTTACTCCATATTTGTGCTTTCAATTGTCCAAAAATTTTCTCTTCTTTGTATGCTTGTAAAAACCGTTTTGGGTAGTTTGAGTCACGATATTTTATAAGCGAAGGAAAATTAGGCCTTAGAATAGTGACGAAAGTTGTAAAAAAAAGAGCTTATAATGTTATATTTTCCAAAGCATGAGATTGAGTTCGAATTGTTTTGAGTAAAGTAGGAGTATTATGTCAAAGTTTTAATTATTGAGTTTACCTTCATTAGAAGTAGTGGAATCCAAAGCCCTAGACTCATCTCTCCTTGGTAATAAAACTCAATTTTAATTAGTTTGTCTTAGTATTTTGTTTTAATAATCAAAAACCAAATCTTTAAAAATATTCCGAGCAACGAATCTTTCTTACCACTTGTAAAAACTATATCAAATCCCAAAAAAATTCCGTAGGAAACACCAAAAGCACACTTCAGAGGATTCATCTTTAATTTGTATTATCTGCATCTTTCAAAAACATGTCTCAAAACTTTCAAGTGGGATGCTCGAGTCTTCGAATTCACCACCACATCATCAACATAGTCTTCCACTTGCTTGTGCATCATATCGTGGAATATGGCAGTCATGGATCATTCTTCAGACCGAAAGGCATTACCGTGTAGTGAAAATTTCCAATGGGAGTTCGGAATGCGGTCTTGTTAGCATCGTGTTCGTACATTTTGATTTGGTTATATCCGCTGTAACCATCTATGAATGAGAACATACCGTGACCACTGGTTGCATCTACGATCATATCAATGTTGGGTAAGGGAAAATCATCCTTCGGACAACATTTATTGATTTCAAATCAACACAACATCCGATTTGACCATTTTCTTCTTAACTGGAACAACATTCGCCAGCCATGTTGGATGTTGAATGGGTTTGATGAATCCCGATGCTAGTAATTTTTGAATCTCGACTTTGATTTGCTCTTCAACTTCGTGTATGAACTTCCTAGGCGGTTGTTTGACAGCTTTGGAGCCAGGAGTGATGTGCAGATGATGAGTGACTAATTTGTCATCTAGACCAGGCATTTCTTCGTACGTCCAAGCAAAGATATCCTGATACTCTTTCAACGGATTTATCAGTTTCGTCCGTTCCTCTGGTGACAACGTGGAACTAATTAAAATTGGCCTTGGATCATCCTTCGTCCCAATATTGATTGTTTCGAGATCATTAGTGGTGGAATCATTGTCGTCTTGCAATTGTCGTGGAGCATCTTGAATCTCTTCGTCGAGTGATTGTTCAATCTGACATGCATGATTCTTCAGGGCGGGGAGACTTTTCATCGTTCTCCCCTGTTAATTTCTAATCTTTTCGTCGGCGGTAAATGATCCTCCCTTCCGCATCATGACTGGCTATGAAATTAGATCCTGGAGTTGAGACCTGATCCTTACGGCGCTTAATCGGTGTAAAGTGTAACTTGATTGATTTAACACCTGAGGATGATGGTTTGTCAGCAACTTCTTCGATGGACTTCCAGCTTGGGAGTGGAGTACTGTAAATATTGCTTGGAGGTTCGGGGATGCTTTTTCGAGATTCAAGGAATTCAACATCATAGACGGGAGCATAAGGAGATGATGAAGTCACGATGCGAAAAATCTTGTTGTTGAGCAGAGCCTTCATGCATTGATGGTACGTCGAGGGAACCACCTTATTATCATGGAGCCAGGGTCGTCCGAGCATCATGTGATAATCAGGTTCTTGCTCAATTACATGAAACTTGACCTTTGATTGGATAGGTCCTACCTTCAGGTCTACATATGTATATCCATACGTATGACTCTGACTTCTTTCAAAACCTGTCATCAAGATGGGATGACGAATAATTTTATTCTGTGGGATCTTGGCCTCCTTGAGAGTCTTCATAGGAATAATATTTGTAAAAGCGCCTATATCAACGAGAGCTCTCCTGAATTCAGAGTCCTTGATAAAACCGGTTACGTATAAGGCTCGATTATGCCCTTTATCTTCCATGCGGTCTTCCTCTCCGAAGGTAATGTTGTTGATCGAATGTTCAGATACCACAGATACTTCTTCAACGGCTAGAGATGATGGAGCTAGTTGCACCTCGGATGATATTTGGTTGAGTGCAACGAATGTGTTCGTACGCTGATCTCTGGAGAAGTGTAGGAGTTCACATAAATTCTCGATCAAATGTGTAACTTCCTGATCCACCGGCTTTTCATAAGTAGTGAAGTTGTTAGCTTGAGTGCTAGCGTCAGTGGTGTCAAGAGACGAGCGTTCCACAACTTGAGCCCCTAAAATTCTTGTCAGGTCCACCATGCAGTTGAACAAATTATCGATTGCTCCCTTCAATCGATTTATGTTCCTTTCCAAAGTCTCATGCCTTCGTGCCAGTTCGGCCGATGACGGAATTTCTCCATCAAATGCATTGATAGATGAGAAAGGAGTAGTAAAGTAAGGATGACGAATATTACCAGAGTCATTCGGATGAGCCAGGGAAGCGTCACCATTTGAAAGACTCTGATTGGAGTTTTGAGTAACTGAATTGGATCTAAGACCAACCATCTTTGTGAGAATTGAGATTGCAACTGAGAGAATGGTCTCCCACTGTGGTCGCCAATCTGTAGATGGGGCAAAACGAGTTGCTAGTTTTTACGGAATTGAGGAGACGACCGTGTGGAGGAGACTCCTTGTACCGAGCTGTTGATGGTGGTTTTTAGCTTAGGGTTAAAATCGTAAAACCTTGCATCTAATGTGACGTCACTCTGCAAGGAAACAGAGCCACGTGTGCTAACCTCTCCACTGGCATATTTATTGAGCCGCTCAATATACTTACATGAAATTTATCCAGACCGGGCGAATCCTGGATGTTCAGAATTTCGGCGCCAGATATATTCATTTAATATAAGTTCCTTTGAATGCCTTCTATGATATGTTCTCCGTTTTGAACTCTTAATGTTGATATGGCATGACGATTTGTGTTCACTCGCTAAGAAGAGTAGCACGAATCTCCAAGTATCAAGAATAAGATCTTTGCATAAGGTATTCAATCAGAAAAACCATGCTGCTCTCGACAACGAACTTAAAAGAGCTATGGTCGACACATAGAATTGGTCAATCGTCTGACTAACTTGAAGTTAGGGTTTCGCGCCCTCGCGCAATATACCGAATCTTGCTTGTCAAAATTAAGCCTAAGCAAACTAAGTAATTAATCCGCCATGGATTAGAAGGTGCAGAACCTCTCTCAGAATAAGGAAAAACAGGGAGCCGCAACAGCAAAAAGAGGCGTAGCCATGCCCAAGGCCAGCTAGCACCATTGGCCACGCCCTGACATTATTTCCTCGACCAATCAGATAGCTTTAAACAAGCCACATTCTCACCAGAAGTATAGTCGCGCCTTATGTTTGGCCGGCCCCCTTTTTGGGCCAATCAAGTTGCTCTGAACTTGCCACCATACATTAAAGGCCAAATGCGCCCTACCACAACAACATATTGGTCAGCATGCCAACATGCCACTCTACCGCGGCAACTTCGCAACATGCTACCTCACAAACATGCCACTTCGTGGCAACCTATCATAAATAGCCACCCACGGCAATTCCTACTCCCAGGCAGTTTCCACACTATGGACTTGCCATAGTTCCTTCAAGATAGCCATGGCGCCATTTGCACAAAGTAGCGCCATCGCAGCCGCATGCCACGTGGACTAATTAGGGTTTCGACATGTCAAACCCTAATTTGGGCAAATTGTTACCAAATCCAAATAACGTTTCCCAGATCAAAGGGATTGGCGTGGCAACAGGGCCAATGTTGCCACGCCACATGTGGGTCCGACTCCACGGCGCCAAGTTTTGGCCACGCCAAACCCTAATTCTTCCACGGAGACTTGGCCACGCCAAGCCCTAATTCTTCCACGGCGAATTCTTCCACAAAGCCTTGGCCACGCCAAGCCCTAATTCTTCCACGACGCCAAACCCTAACTTTGGCCACGAAGTCAATTTTTAGCTTTGGCCATGCCGCAACATCACTGGCATACCACTATGCCGCGGCTACTAGCATGCCGCTATGCCACGGCTACGCCATTATCATGCCGCTATGCCACGGATAAGCCATTATCATGCCGTTATGACACGGCTACGCCATTGGCATGCCGCTATGCCATGGCTACGCCACTAGCATGCCATTAGCATGTGGCTGACGCCACTTCGCTATACAACAAGATGTGGCCATAATCAATGGCCATCATTATTCATGAGATGCAATCTCAGCCATCCAAGTTCGTCACCGAACTGATGGACTTGTGGCAACTCTTAGGCGACCAACCGCCTAAACCCAGCGACCATGGCTACGCCAGGCGCCACTTGCACCATCGTGCCACTGGCATGCACAAGTCATGCCGCAATGCCACTGCACCATTGTTAGGCGCCAACACAAGGTAGCCACAATCAACGACTACCTTTATTCATAAGATGCGATATCGGCCATCGAAGTTCGCCACCAAACCGGTATGCTCGCGACAATTTTTAGGAGACTAGCCAAAATGAGCATAGCATCACATGTTATTTACTTGCGGCAAGCCTCTCGATTTTAACTTGCCACACGTAGCAAAGTGCTACATGTTTTCGACGAAAACACTCGAGACATCAAAATATGTCATAAACTGGGGGATGCTCATCAGGGTATTGGTGTGGTGGTTTACAACGTGCGGCGTGCAATGCGCCCGTTACAAGAAAGTGTCATGAAATGGGATAATTAGTGGCGGTGAAAAGTAACGGTGTAAAAAATTCATTTCCTTCATCATGGAAGCGTAATGATCAAGGTTACACGAATTCACTTCCCTCATCATGGAAGCATAACGTCGCGATTACGCGTTACTCTTTTCTTCCACCACTCAATCGTTTCCACTTCCTACGAGACCAGGGTACATTTCACTATGACTTGTATAAATAGGTCTCACCTATTTGCACCAAACAACAAGTTTTGGTCGGCAACAACAAAATATCTAGAAATCACCTGGTAGCTTTCCATTCTGCTAGCCAGTTCTACTTTCAGATACAAGTCATAAACACCCACACCATCAGAATCAACGATTCTAGTCTCAATACTCTCTTCGCTTCCCTCCCTAAGACCAACCTTTCTCCTTCACTTTAGACCGAAGCAAGCATGGAAGCGGCCATTTCTTGGTTTAGGCCGGGATTGTACAGATTGATCTCTCGAATCAAAAATACTCACGTGCAGTACATTGTTTAGGGTTTAGACTCATTTCTCACCCATACACACGAAATTACCGAAAACAGCAGAAATCGTTTTCACCCTCAAACACGAGCAAACTGCTTAACCTCACACAGATGCACTGCAAAAGGGAGTGCTTTGAATTCGAGAGATCAATCTGTATGACTCCGGCCTAAACCAAGACAATGGCCGTTCCAGAGTGGTAGGAGCTTAAAGATGTTTTCCTACGTGTATAACTGCAAGTGCACAGTATTGTTTTGCAACACAGGGCAAGCACGGGTCGATCCACAGGGAAATGGAGGTGCTGTAAAATTGATCTAAGGCTCACTAACCGATTTCTAAGGAAAGAGTGACATAATTTGGGGTTTTCGAAATGGATCAATTGTTGTTGTAATTGTAATTAAGGATGCAAATGGATAGTGACAATTTGGAGAATACTAGGGTGGTGAATCCACCTTCTAACCTCATGCTAAAGCAATGTATCTTAAGTTATTTTCTTGTGCCCTTTGAAGGTCTAAACTAGATGTTCATTAACTACTTTTGCTAACTTACCCTAGTATGAGTTGTCTTCTTACAAAGATACGTTTAACTCATCACGAGCTTATAAGCTCAATGGTTAATTACTAATCCTAATCATATTATAACACAACAAGAATCAGACCAAAGACAGACATGCTTAACATGAAAATTAGGGGTTTCAACAAACACCCTAGCAATTTAAATTAGAACATGATTAACATACAAATTACACTAAGTTGGTGTTCTGGCTAATCCAGGCATGAGTTCAAACATCTTCACCTCAACTCTATTTATACATGCAAACCCTCTCCTCTCTTCTAACACTCAAACTCGAGATTAAAAGCAAACCCACTCACCAAACACCTCCGAATTGTGCTCTCCTCTGTGAATTCGGCTCACGAGATGATGGTTCCCTCAATTGATTTGATGTAACCCTAATTTCAACTATCTCAACCCTAGCTTCTAAGGTATGGAAGAAGCTACTGATGGAGATAGGTCGAAATGGGGCAGTGGTGAAAGGAAATATGGTGTGGTGTCGTGGAAAAGGGATGGTGAAGGTGGTGAGGTGGTATGGTCGGGGAAGAGGAAGAGAATGGGTTTTCTGCAGTGTCGGAGAAGAAAGAGAAGAGAAAGAAGAAATGGGGATGTGGTCGATGGGAGTAGGTATAGGTGATTTTGTTGTTGAGCGGGTGTAGCGAGGAATGATGTGAGGAAGGCAGCGACCGTTGGATGCGGATGGGAGAAATCTCACGGCTCAGAGGGAACGGGTTCGGATCCGGGTGATGGGCCGGGTCTTGGGTAGCTCAAGCCCATGTCTTGTAAATGGGTTGCTCCTTGTTGGGTTGCAACCTGATGCGCTGGCTTTGGCTTTGGCTTTCTGCTCCATAGACGCTTGTCTCCAATTTTACTGCTCTTTTGGCTCCTCAACTTCTCCAGAACTTTATTTACTACCTAAAAACACAAAATTAATTAGTACAAATATTTATTCTTGAAAACAAAGAAAATACGAGAATTGGGATAATATCTCGATTTTTTGAACACAAAAGATGAGCTAAATGCCAATAAATAGATGTAGAAATATGCAATATTTGGCACTCATCAAATACCCCCAAACCTGAATTTTACTTGTCCTCAAGTGAAACAGAAATTAAGAAATCCTAACGATACCTTTATCGCTGGTCTCTCGAATGCATTTAGCGTATGCACTAAGCCTTTAGACCCCTAGTGTCCCTAGTGGACGAGTTGTAGTCTCGTGAGGGTTTACCAGAGGTGTACCCACAAAACCTTCTCCAATTTCAGAGTGTAAAGAGTCTCAAGCATCCAAGGAGCTATGAGGACATAGAGTTTACGCATGCTAGTAACATGAAGTTAGAACTACCAAAGAACGCATTCTCATCCTTAAGTGTTTGAGCGAGAAATAACCATACCATATGAAAGAATTCGGATTCGATTGTGATCATAAGCCTCGACTTCTGCCTCATCATTAGGGTTTTATGATAATTGCACTCAAAAAAGACCGCTTTTTTAGTCTCTCATGTGTGCAGGCAGGAATAAAGAGAGAAATCCTGCACACGTTGAAGGTAAGAAGGATAACCTTCCGAAATAATTTCTGGAGACTCCACAGAAGTGTGGACAAAAAGAATCTTTTTCTGATGATCTCTAAGAAAGAAAATCAACCATTAGCAAGGATGGGAGTACTCACTTACCTTCTCACCCGATCGGCAATTAGTATCACTCTCTCAACATTCATAGAAACGTCTTCAATCTTCGGTCTTCAACTGTTGATGATGAACTTCTGAACTTCACAAAAACTTGACAATTTTTTTTTTTTTTTTTTTTTTTTACATGAAAATAACAACAATGAAACTACTAACTCAACTTTTTTTTTTTAAACATACATGAAATGAAAACAACAATAAAACTTGTATTGTCTTGATTTCATAAACTTCACTAATTCTCATCCTATTTTCTTTTCTTTTCTTTGTTGCACGTAAACCTTGGACTATTTCAATTTTTCTTCAAATATTCTGATGATGCTCCGCTTGCTGACGATGATGTGTTTCTATTAATCTGTTGATGTTGTTGAGAGGGAGAGAGTGATGCTAACTGCAAATCGATATTTAGAAGGAGTTTTCATCTTTAAACGTCACCCTCATGATTGACGAAATTAGCACTCAAGAGATCAAAAGTAGTGCTGAAAGTGGTGCGAAGTTGGGTAGCTCACCATTCCTACCGGAAATTGACGTACGGTGACACACACTCTAACAAACTTTTCTAGAAAGTCACAAAACCAAGGTCGGTGCCTTGCTTGATGTAAAATGGGTAGTCTCCACTATGGGTGATCACAATTCTCTACCAGGAATATCTAAACTGACACCTAAATTCGCCCTCCGGTATGGTTAAATCCAACTTTAACGCTCTAATCAACTAAGAAACCCGATTGCGTTCTCCAAGACTTCCAAGTTCTATTATTTGGTCAGATTCTCTGTGTAAACATAGCTAGAAGCATGCTAGTGACTCTAAGATCTCTAAAAGTTGGAGGTTTTTATGTACATATTTACAAAGAGTTTTTTTTTTTTTTTTTTTTTTTGTAAGTAAAAGAAAGACTAAAAACTCTATATTCAAATGCAAATGCACCCCCCAAACCTAAATCAAACATTGTCCTCAATGTGTCAACGGATGATAAGAATTTAAACAGTCACATACCAAGAGAACTATGTTGAGTAGAGAAAAGGGAAGAGATTACTGGAATGTCGGCGGGAGCAAGGTTAGAGCTTCATTAGTCAAGGCTAGAATCCAACATTCTCAGCGGAGATCATATCGGATTAGCACAATAAAAAGAAGACTCAACCGAATCAAGATAGAAAATTTAACAAGTCCTACTGGATTATATACAATGAAAATTCACCATACACTAACAATCTAAAGAGTTGAGGATCAACCCAAAAGAAAATATGCGGGGACATCACTTTGACCTTACACAAATATAACATGAGAATGCAAGTAAGGCTGCACAAGTGAATGATTTTCCCCCAAACCTAAACTTGTCAACAGATGTGTTTGAGAGCACAAAATCTTGCAAATTTAAAGGTACATCAAGCACAAGGTCTAACTCAAAATGAGTTTTGCTAGAGCAAATGGAACATACATATTCCAATTTGTGGCTCCTTAAAGATGTTATACTTTGATGCAAAATAGTCCAGAGGACTTGGGAAGCACAAAGCTCTAGGCCTAGATTAGGCATTCTCGGAAAAGTTGGTTTTGCAATTTTGTTACAAACTACACCTAGGTTTGGTGGAGGAGTTTCAATCATGCCTTAGGGGAGAGATTAGGTACATCATGTTCACTTGCATAAAACAATTCATCAATCTCAATGTCATAATCATCATTACCCAAAAGCTTTGTGTCATGCATATGCAAATCAGAGGAAACATCATGTTGTAACCTAGGCATGGACTCAGACACATCAAAATTGTTTTCATGCATAGTATCATTGGTGTCGACAAGAAATTCAGCATTTCCCAAGTCACAAACAAGTGGTATAGCATGCTCATTTTCACAGAACAATTGAACAGGTCCCAAATCAGCATCACATGTATGAATATTAGAAGAAGCATCATTCATAGGGTTCACAGAAGAGAAGCTAAATGTCTCTGAACCCAAAGGTTCCACCATATTTTCATCATACACATGCTCTTCTAACATATCATATTCATCATCTGAGTAATATGCATACTCATCCCTATTAACAGCATTGGAGTTTTCAGTCAACTCATTTTCCTCCAGGTGAGGTTCATATTCAACATTAGTGGGTTGACTATGGGCATACTCCCTTTCTATATTTTGTAAATGACTGAGATTCATCCTTAAGAACATGTTAAGCTGTTCAATTGAAGGGGAGTTTTCACTAGTGGGTGCCCTTGTTTCATAATAATATTCATTGCATGGTTGTGCATAAGGTTCACTACACAAGGGAAACTCAGACATGTTACTATATGGATGATCATGTGATGCTTTCCATTCAAGTATAGCATTGTTTTGCTCTATGATTTTGAGGTTCTCCATTATAGACTGCATACATGGGTTCATTGGAGGATATCATTGTTCAACCTCCCATGGTGGTTGATGACACATGTGTGAATAATGATTAGGGTCTTCATAATGAGGCCCATGACCTAGAAAAGGTTCATAATAATCCCTAAAACTATTGACATCATGGTCTGTGGGTGGTTCATATTGTGAAGCATGCCCATAAGCATGCTCTCTGATGGATCTGTTTGATGATTCTTCATCCCTAGTGACATCCCAAAATCCTGACATGATCTAGCAACTCAATTTGAACTCAAGCATGTATAACCAAGGTCAGGCCCATAGCCTAGCACACATCAAGCATGTATAACCAATGATGTCTCAAAACAGGGAAGCTAAGCCCACGGGGGTGACACACCAATCACCAGTTCTTGGAATTCAAGCACACAGAAGTGCTGGGTGTGTGTAAAGCACAAGTTATGGGCTTAGACTTGTGTTGATTATGTGGGCTTCAGGTTTTGTGCACAACCAGATTATGTGGGCTTGATTTTGTACGAGCCAGTCTTGTGAAGCCCAGAGAGATATAACTCACACAAAAATTTGACACCTGATTCTAAGCACACAGAAGTCTTTGGTTTCTTTATTGGAGAGTACACAAGACTTGTTATCTAGCATACTCAAGACGGCTTAGGGTCGCGAGAGATTAAGTGAAACACGGCTCATGCGCTACTCAACACTCACTCACATCCACACAAATTGCAGAAGCTGAACTCACACAGGAATGCAAATAACACAGTTGCAAAAGATCATTCACACACTGATTACGGGAATTGATACTACACCGATGATGTCATCTGGCCGGGTTGACCTCGGCTCTCGGAAATCAGACACGGAGTGCGGATATTAGCGGGGATATATAAATTTTGAGATATAGCAAATGAATCAGCAAATAATTAATGCTAACACTTTTCAAAGATGCTCGTAGTGTGTCAAGCGGCTTGGTTGACCTCAATTTTTCAGAGGTTACACAGTTATGCAAATATGCAGGGGTTTTGTGATCACAGCATACTACTTCAGAGCTAATCTCTCATGGCAATTGGCTACTGCACAGCAACTGGTCAGCAGACTACTCAGATGTAAGTGTTAACAGGGTCATGCCCAAAAATGTAAGGCAGATTGGTTGAGCAAGTGCAGCCGGCGGGTTTTTGCAACTACAGCAAGAAACTGATTTCTTATGTGAGCATGGCATACAATTCACAACATCAAAGGTTCCTGTGGTCAAGATGCAAGCAGTTGAACAAATTCAAAGACAGTTGATTGAAAGACACAGAGGGTCAACCGGTTGGTTGATGTTATAATTTTGAGGTTAATGCTCAATGATTTCTGGCAGGCAGATGTCTTAGCTCGATTGATGGCGAGGCTTACGAGGTTTTTCTCGTGGGTGACAGAGTCAATGTGGTATCAGGCTATGCACAAGTGAGGATGACAACAATCTTGGTAGATTATAGCTCACACAAGGCTCACACAAGGTTAAGCATGCATAGTGGGTGCAGGGCATGAGGCATCAACTCACTCAGTTGACCTCAACTTGGCTGAGTTGTTATCAACTATCTCAGTTGACCTCAACTTGGATTGCAGCTAGCCTGGCTATCCAAGTTCAACCTCACGGCTACGAGGGGATCGAGTCAATATCACAGGGAAAAAGTAGCCCAGTTATTAGTAATGGTTCAATACATCAGATCATACAACAGCACACCTTTCAGCTTTCCAATGGGATTTCAAGCAACTATGCAATGTGCAACTCAGGGGACTAAGGAATTAAATGTTGCTCAGATATGGTTCAACATGGTCACACAAGGCACAGGGCAGATGAAGTGAGCTGTCTCAGTTGGCATTACTAGGGCTAAAAGCCAATTTGGTTAACCAGGCTGCAGCTCAAGCTCAACAGACTACGAAGTGGAAGTGAGCAGAGGCAGATGGAAGCTAAGGTCTCAGAACACACAAGCACAGATTTCAGGTTTTCAAAAATTGCTCAAGTGTTACTGAGATATGCAAGCAATTAGTTCACAGACAATTAGAGATGGTTACCTAGCAGGGTGGCTATTCAGTCATGCAAGGCAATACAGGTGGTCATACTGTGATGCTCAGGCAAATTTCAGCAATGCACAGATGATACAAAGTTCATAGATGTGATGACAGATTCATGCATATGCCCATACATTCAGCACAAAGTCACAGCATGCTCAACTATCAAGGAACCACTTACATGAATAGTTTAAATTGCATGGGCTGCTCAGTGTTTTGTGAACTCAAGTTCTGCGCCTTTTCCTTCTCTTCCTTGGGCTTGCTCAGCAGCTCACAGGCACCTGCTAGCTCAACAAAGCAGCTTGATTCTCAAAATTGCACATTTTAAAGCAATATAAGGAAATGTGCACAATTTGATCAAAACTAGCTCGACTATCTTACATAAAGATGATAAGTATTTTAAACACTCTTGAGAGTTGTTAACCAGTGGCAGATTGAGACTCACAGATCATGATTACAATGGAGTGGGTCTCGAGCTAATCACAGGGTATGATGATGAACAAAGATGGCTAAAGTACTTATGCCGATATGACACAGGTCAAATGAAACAAAGGTGATACACAAGTCGCGGTGCTTGAGTTCAAGCTAGGCCCGATCTTGATCGGGAGATAGCAGATGTAATGCATAAATGAGACTATGATCCTACAAATAAGAAATTATGTACTAAGTTACTGAGATAATGATGGTGATGCAAAGATGCTAATGATATGATTACACTAAGTTACACTATAAGCGTAGGAGATAAGTTAGCTAAATGTAGTGATAGAATGCACTAGAAGATGCAGAAATAGAAAACTACAGCTAAGCTATACTAATACATGGCTCAAAGCAACAATTCAAAGCAAGTATATACAGGGTTGAAGTGAAAATCAGTGAAGCAGGCCAATAATCGACAGGGCACACTACCAATTCCCGGCGGCGCCAAAAACTTGGTAGGAGCTTAAAGATATTTTCCCTACGTGTATAATTTGCAAGTGCACAGGTGTTGTTTTGCAAACACGAGGCAAGCAGAATCGATCCATTGGGAAATAGAGTGCTGTAAAATTGATCTAAGGCTCACTAACTGATTTCTAAGGAAAGAGTGACACAATTTGGGGTTGTCGATACGACTGAATTGTTGTTGTAATTGTAATTAAGGCTGCAAATGGATAGTGACAATTTGGAGAATACTAGGGTGGTAAATCCACCTTCTAACCTCATGCTAAAGCAATGTATCTTAAGTATTTTCTTGTGCCTTCCTTTGAAGGTCTAAACTAGATGTTCATTAACTACTTTTGCTAACTTACCCCTAGTATGAGTTGTCTTCTACAAAAGATAACTCATCACATGCTTATAAGCTCAATGGTTAATTACTAATCCTAATCATATTATAACACAACAAGAATCAGACCAAAGACAGACATGCTTAACATGAAAATTAGGGGTTTCAACAAACACCCTAGCAATTTAAATTATAACATGATTAACATACAAATTACACTAAGTTGGTGCTCTGGCTAATCCAGGCATGAGTTCAAACATCTTCACCTCAACTCTATTTATACATGCAACCCTCTCTCCTCTCTTCTAACACTCAAACTCGAGATTAAAAGCAAACCCACTCGCCAAACACCTCTGAATTGTGCTCTCCTCTGTGAATTTGGCTCTGAGATGATGGTTCCCTCAATTGATTTGATGTAACCCTAATTTCAACTATCTCAACCCTAGCTTCTAAGGTATGGAAGAAGCTACGATGGAGATAGGTCGGGAAATGGGGGGTGGCGAGAGACGCCGATGGTCTTTGGTGTCGGGGAAAGGGATAGTGAAGGTGGTGAGGTGGTATGGTCGGGGAAGAGGAAGAGAATGGGTTTTCTCTGCAGGTGTCGGATAAGAAAGATAAGAGAAAGACGAAATGGGGATGTTGTCGATGGGAGTAGGTATAGGTGATTTTGTTGTTGAGCGGGTGTAGCGAGGAATGATGTGAGGAAGGCAGCGACCGTTGGATGCGGATGGGAGAAATCTCACGGCTCAGAGGGAACGGGTTCGGATCCGGGTGATGGCCTTGGTCAAAGTAGCTCAAGCCCATGTCTTGTAAATGGGTTGCTCCTTGTTAGGTTGTAACCGATGCTTGCCGGCTTTGGCTTTGCTGCTCCATAGACGCTCGTCTCAATTTTTGCTCTTTTGGCTCCTCAACTTCTACGAACTTTATTTACTACCTAAAAACACAAAATTAATTAGTACAAATATTTATTCTTGAAAACAAAGAAAATACAGAACGGGATAATATCTCCACAACACAAAAGATGAGCTAAATGCCAATAAATAGATATAGAAATATGCAATATTTGGCACTCATCACAGAGTCAATTCGGTCACAAGAGAGGATGGGTCGATCTGTAGGAGGGAAGCTGAGAAATGTGTGAGATCAATGGTGATCGAAGATTATAGGTGTGTTGTGTATTCTGCAAGAAGAAATAAGATAAGTTCTGATTGATTGAATTTTGCTCTGTTGAGAGTAATTGCTCAGACGTCGAGTTCTTAATCTCTTATTGTCTGTTTGACGAAAGATTGTTATCCTTCTCAATCATGATTCTGAGACTTATTTATATTGTAAGAATTTTAGACACCTTGATCCCATGAAGTGTGACAGTTGCTGGAGTCAAAGAGTGGGGAAGTGGGAAATCGTGTCAAAACCAGTTGCTCATCGTGCTGAGACTTGGTTCATTTTTCACACACTACTTTGCTAACTCCTCCAACTGCTTGCACGACTTGCTCACATTCTCGTCGTGTGTATGAACACACGTGCCGTAGACCGCCAGACCAAAACCCTAGTTGATATCCCCCATGTGACACGATTGATGTCTCGTGATTGTGGAGTCTGCAAGGCAGACGTGTATTCAATGATCAGTTTCTTTTTATGGGACGATATTCTTTGTTCGAACGTGATTTGTAAATGTTCTAAGAGTCATGAATGTGTCTTTTGAGACACAGAGGTATAATTCTCGAATAAATGTTGATAGTTAAGGTGAGCAAATATTGCTCATTTGATGAATTGTTGAATATTGATAGTTGAACCAATATTCCTTAGTCTGAGCAAATGTTGCTCGTTTGATGAATTATTGGTAGAAGGACCAAATAAAATATTAATTTAAAATACTGGCAATTGAACCGAGTATAATCAATAAAAATTTTGATCATGGGATCAATGTAAAATTATTAGCGTTTGAATCTGGAATTATGAACCTTGGATTCAAAAACCCTAATTTTGATCAATTGCTGATCAATTGATAATTAATTGAAAATCAACCACGGAGTGAAGGAGGGACCGGCTACATGGGATGATGGATCAACCATGTAGCCCAGATGCTCGAGTGAGCAAATACCAAAGTCTCTTGAAGACCAGTTGGTGAAAGGATGATTAAATGCTGGTTTAATCATTTATTCAAATGGTGCTCGTCTAAGCGTTAGGTAATAAAACCTAATTATGAAGAGATGAGGGACCGACCAAGGGGTCATGAAACCGGCCCTGGTTGGTCATGGGACCGAATAACGATTATTTTATGAAATTCCAAATTGTTCGGAAGAGTTTGAACCTAATGTGAACAAATTAGGTCAAATGATGAAAGTATGTGGGACCGGCCTCTTGCAAGCCAAAAAGCCAACCTTGGTCGGTCAAGGTAATATGCTCATGTCACCAAAGTGTTCGTGTCTCAAACCTGAGAATTTTGATATTTTAAATCGATACGCGTTTGAGCAACATTTTGAGAAAATATGAAGAAATCAAGGTTTTTGCTCAAACTGAGGAAACTTCATAAGATGAAGGAAATAATAATAATAAAATAAAGGAATCATGAAGTGTGGGACCGGCTATGGCCAAGGCATGGCCGGCCGGCCAATGATCCCGGTCCCATGGTGTTAGAGCATTGCTCGGTCAAACTCGCATGCGTTGTTATCTCAAGCATGTTTGTCAATGTTAGTGATCAAAACTATCAATCTTGATTTCTAGCCTATGTAGCTAAAGGTCTCGGACTAGGATAGAAAGTGTAGTTGAGCTCAATAACACCATGGCAATCATCATACAAGACGAAGGACTACTCGAGGAACCGGTGGAACTTCATCGACTAAAAGATATGTGGAGACTTGAACTTATTTGTCATTCAAAAGTCTATTTACTCTATCTCCTACTCTTGAGACAAAATTCGTTTAGACGTATAGACTTTCATTATACACATTTGCTATTTCGAGCCGAGTTTAACTCGCCTATCTATTTCTCGAAATATGTGTTGGTAAGCTTTCTCTTTAAACGAATTCATCTTTACCTAGTGACGAAAGTCATGTTATGTTTCAATCACTTAGGAAATTTCGATTTAAAAATGATGTACATGAATAACGGCTATATAACGTTCTCTGAGAATATTTCAATGATTGAAATGAGAGTTTAGATTACATAACCATTGGTAGGATATAAGCATTGTTGTGGAAACACATATATGTATAAGTTCTTATTCCTTGAACCAATGTTTGATAACTTTGTTAATCAATAGAAATGGAAGTGGCGCAAGCCAAGTCCGCGAACTGGAGGAAGTTCTCACCTGAGAATTTCTGCTAGAGTTTGTGTACTCCTTCCATGAGCTTAAGTCCGCGAATCCAGTCTGCGAACTTGAGTAAGTTATATCTAAAACCGGTTGTTCTTGAACTAATGTTTATTTAAACAAAGGAATGCTTTTGCAAACCGTGGCTATAAAGTTCATGAACCGATTCGAGTGAATCAAACCGTTTTTGCTTCTATTGTGTCTTGTGTAGTTACATAAGAACTAAGCAATTGAACAACTCTCTAACTAGTTCATTTGAGTCATTTGAACTAGTTATGGTGAAGAAGAATATGGTCGATATGAGAGTGATCATATGGCTAACCATTTGGTTGACTATTGTTGAACCAACAAATGTTAATGTTTGGGTACGGTTCATAAACCCAAAATTGAACATTTCATTTGTGTGTAACAAGCTAAGTTTTCGATCCAACGGTTGAGAAATATTAGCTTGAATCTAATCAGGTTTTCATCTAACGGTGAATATTGAATACTTTGTTACTAAGCTAACATTGATTGCAAACCCTGATTTTAAAGACTATATAAGGGAGAACTCTAGCAACTGGGAAACCTAATCCCCACACTTTACGTGAAACTAGTTTGCTAAGCTAGAGTCGATTCTCCTTTTAACCTTTGGTTTTCTTCTTTAAAACCAGGTTAACGACTTAAAGACTTTATTGGGATTGTGAATCTGAATCGATACTACTTTTCTTGTAGTTTGTGATTCGATCTTGTTGTTTCTATCGTATTGCAGTATAATTGAAATAATTGGCTTGAGATTTATATATCCGATAGGCAAGATAGAAAAGAAATCACTAACACTTCGTCTCATCGTTTGTGATTCCACAATATCTTTTTTCGTTGCGTCGATTAAGATTATTGTGAGGTGATCAATAATACTAGGATGTTCTTCGAGAATATAAGTCCGGGTTATTGATTGGTTCCTGTTCACCTTGATTTATCAAAATACGGAACACAACTCATTGGTTTATTCATGGGAGACGGATTTATCTATTATGTAGACTTTTCTGTGTGATACAGATTTGTTTATTAAAGTCTTCGACTTTGGGTCAGAAAGCAACTCTTAGTTGTGGGGTGAGATCAGCTAAGTGAATCAAGTAATGTAGCATCCCGCTGGATCGTGAGGCGTAGGAGCATAACGTACCTTGGATCAAGAGATTGATTGGGGTTCAACTACAGTCCATACCGAAGTTAATTTGGAGTAGGATAGAATCAGAGCGGCTTAATACAATAGTGTGTGTTCAACTGGACTAGGTCCGGGGTTTTTCTGCATTTGCGGTTTCCTCGTTAACAAAATTCTGGTGTCTGTGTTATTTCTATTCCGCATTATATTTTTTTATATAATTGAAATATATCACAGATTGTGCGTTATTCAATCGAATATCCGACCTTTTGGGTTGTTGATTTAAATTGATTGACACTTGGATATTGGTATTTAATACCATCCAAGTTATCTCTCTTTGATAAAGAATCGCAGATTTCTATTTGCTTGAGTAAAGATCAAATCGAGAGATTGAGATATAAACTCTTTGATATACTTTTTATCTAGATTGAGTTTGATTGTCTAGTTGATTCTCTAGAAAGTATATTGGAGTTTGTCCATACAGATTGCTAATCGAATTGTTGGGTGTGGTTGTTAGACCCTCGCTTTTTCAATTGGTATCAGAGCAGGCAAACACGTTTAAGACCTTATAAGTCTGTGTTTGTAGCGATTTGACTCTATAGATAGAGGTGCTATCTCTATTAACGTATCACTAGTCTTCGATGGCTCTAATTACTTATGGTGGAAAATTGTTATGCGAGCTTTTCTTCAAGCGCGTGATTTTCAATCATGGGTATATGTTGTTAATGGCTATGATCCTCCCGTCATGGCAGTTGGTGATGTAAACGTTCCCAAGAATATTGGTGAATACACCCCTGCTGAGGTACTTGCTGCAAAGCAAAATTCTGACGGTTTAAATGCCATCATACATGCCATTACCCCAAATCTTCATCACCATGTGACAAACTGCACTAAGTCGCAAGAAGCTTGGGATATCTTAGAAACCGTTTTTGAAGGTAATACCAGTGAAAAGGAAGCTAGTCTTCAAAACCTTAATTCCGATTGGGAAAACCTTCATATGGCAGATGAAGAAACATTTGATGAGTTTATTCACAAAGTGTCTGAAATTGTTAATGCATCTTTTGAATTGGGTAAGACTATTCCTGAAAAGGACATTGTGATGAAAATTCTCAGATCGCTGCCATCCAGATACGATTCCAAGAAGCATGCCATCGTTGATGGAAATAACCTTGATAATCTCTCCAGAAATACGCTGATTGGGAGCTTAAGATCTTTGATCATGAACATTCATCCAAGACTAAGGATATTGCGTTCAAAGCACTAAAGGACACTAAATTACTTGATAAAAGTAAAAAAGTATATATCTCTGAAGATGATCACTCTGAGACAGATTCATCAGATGAAGATCTTGACAAATCAGTCTCGATGATCACAAAACAGTTTAGGGATCTTCTGCTGAAGAGAAGTAAACGGTTCTCAGAGATAGGGCCTAGGCATCAGTCAAACCTCATAATCGTGTTCCTTATAAAAATAGGGATATTGATGAAACGGATGATGAGGATATGCCGGTGCTTTAAGTGTAAAGGATTTGGTCATTTTGCAAACGAGTGCCCAAATCGTAGAAAATACACTAAGGAACAAAGGTCTTCTTTGCAACTCTTGATGAAATGTCTGACAACTATGATTCTAATGAAAACGAGAAATCAAGTGTTGCACTTCTTGGTGAAAATATTGATTTTGATAATTGTAGCAATACATACATCAATCTTGATATTCTTTCAGAAGATAATCCAACTATTCTGGAAGATAAAGTTGGTCCATTATTTGGAAACTGTTTATAATGTTTGAGTTCCACTATGTGCCTAGCTGCATGCACATCTCAAAAGCCTGATTTTTATCCTAGATTGACGTGTTCGTATTCTTCTCAAAGGGGTCATGAACTTTCAAGGTGTTACAAGTACAAATACCAACTAAGGCACGTCAACAAACTTCAACGAAGAGCAAATCATTTAATAAGGAAGCTTAAACTTGCTCAGGAAGACCGCCGAGGTATGTAGGATTTTATCTTCATCTAAGAAGTTAGTTTCCAAGGACAAACCAAGACCATTAGAGAAGAAAGTATGGTCGAGTGGTTTGATAGATTTAAGTTTGAGGATTCTTCTCATGAGGAAAATGGTGGACAAATTGTTGTTCAACGCAACGCAATTTAATTGTGTTGTTTGATGAAAATCTTGTCTCATGTGCCTGATCAAAGAGACAATGATTTTGTACCTCACAGGCTTTAGGAAAAGTTTTTTTCTCTTTTCTTTTTCTTAGTTTTGATTTTGTGTCATCTTCAAACAAAAAGAAAGGGTACTATTGACAATTGTACTCTTCATAGGGTTGAGAGTGGTGGGTACGAACCTGTTAAAGGTTTGAAATCCCTACATTCCTTTTCCTTCTTTGAAACTCCTTTTTATCCCAAGATTACTTGTTAAGTCTGTGATTTCCTCTCACAAACCCATATGCCTATGGATGCTCCAAGTGCTCTGTCTTCTGATGGAAATGATGTTAATATGATTGTCAATCCATCAATCATGAAGGAAAACGAAAAAATATCCATTAGCTCCAACATTTAAAAGAAAAAGAAGGAATGTGAGGAAGCCAAGAGCCGTTCCTTCAAACTCTCAGAAGTTTTCTGATGTTCTTGAAGTGTTGAAAGAGATGCGAAAGGAGATTCAACAAATAAAGGCTTTTGTGTTTAAGACTCATGAGATTCAGAAGGCCCTGGTTCAACATCATCAGCCAAGAAGGTTTATTGATATAAACTCCTACCTTAATGAACCTTATGTCCCAATGGGTGTTGACGATAAGGAGTTTGGGGATGATAAAGAATTCTTCAAAGGTCTTAACATCTAGTAAATCTTCTATTTCTCCTGTTTTTGTTTAGAAGAATAACTAGAGTTTGGAATAGCCATTATTGTGATTACACATAGCTATGTCCAACGTTTTCATCTTCATGTTTTTATATTTATTGGTTTAAATTCTAAACTTGTTTGGAAGATGATTTTGCAAGTATTAATCTTTATGGTTTTATATATTGCAATTTTTATGGGATATGTGTGTTTATGTCCGTGAACTATGATTGTCCCATATCTTGTCAAAAGTAAAGTCTTTCGTAAGTCGATATTCTTATATTGATAAAGGAATGAATGGACTTTTGAAAAATACAAAAGTTAAGCCTATATTGTCAATTGATGAAAGATAAGTTAAAATCTTTTGTTTTTCAAGGATTGTGTCTATTGTATGTCATGGTGCAAATCGTGATGGAAAATAGAATGAATCCTTGATCTTCCTGATAATTAGGGATCCATATTTTTTTTGTAGTACTGTGAGGCTCTGTAATGTGTCTTATGTTGAGCACTAAAACAATCAAAGTTGATTATTTTTATGGTTAGCTTTGTTTTTGTTCCATAAGGTAATTTATGTCGAGCATATTGAACTAAATTAATCATCTTGTTTGGTTATTTAGTTATGAATCCATAAGTTTTCTTATGTTTGAGCACTTTTGATTGGGTTGGTTATTTTCATGATTAACTTAGTTGTAGGATCAGAATATCGCAACATCAATACCTTTGCGAAATCTTTATACTGGATATCTAAGAAGATATCATGAGGCCAATTCTGAAATGACGCAATGTGATGAAGACAGCCAAAACACGAGAAAGATGTGGAGACTGAGCGAGATTTAGGAGTGTTGCTAAATCTAACACTTGTATACTTGCAAGAATATCGCAAGTCAGGTCCTAAAATAAAAGACAGCTTAGTTTTGTCACCCTTTATGTAATATCCTATAAAGAGCGAGCGAGGCTTAAGAGAAGAGAGATATATTTTTTAGAGTGGAGGGAAAGTTTTGAGGAGAGGTAAAGTCTAGATCAATAGTTGTATTCTTGATTTCATTTTCTTCTTTTGTAAAATTCTTTAACTCAATTAATAAAAAGTGTGATTGTTGATCTTAAAGATGGGTTGATTATTCCGAATACTTGTGAGGGATGTATTGTAGGATTTCTGCCCAACTACATAATGGCGCTAGAAACAAGAGAGATTGTGATTTGAAAGAATTTGGAGTAGTAGATGAAGAATTTCTATAATTTTCAACAACTCATTAAGATTGAAAAATGGCTAGAAGAAAAAATACATCAAAACAACCAACAACTATTATAAGGAGTATGAGACTTGCTTTGGAAAAGGGAGAGATGAAATGGAGGAATCTTCAAGAGTGAACACAAGAAACAATGGAGAAAATCAAGTTCAACAGCTTAAAATTCAACGTACACCAATACAAAATAGAACTGTGGATTATGACAGAGTGAGTGTGTACATACTTGGCGATCAGATTATGTGGATGAAATGGGAGAAGAGCAAACCAATTAGGAAGCAATAAACGAGAGGAGAGAGACCAAGAAGTAATTGGAGGAATAATTCATGGAAATGAAGAGATTAGAGCATTAGATGCATTAAGGCAAAGAATACATGAAGAAAGGCGATTAGAAGCAGAAGAGCGTGCAAATCCGACAAGGCAAAATTATGAGTTGAGGATGGAAAACATAAAATTAAAAGTAGAAGGTCAAGAAGCACTACAAGATCAAGTTCAAGGTCACTAGAGAAGAAATAAGACGAAATTCGCATGTAGAAAATGCTAATGAAGATACTCGGAGAGGAAATACAAAATCCAGACGAAGAACGTCGCGAAAGAAGATAAATAATAGAAGATCGTTATATTCAACATGGTGAAATTCTTCAAAATGGACAAA
>JAJJWW010003247.1:7500-169307 GCA_023531295.1 Papaver armeniacum
AGTTGATGACCTGGTCGTGTTTTCTCAACTGCGATGAACTGATCAGTTTAGAATCTGGAAATGGCTAACTAACATCATTAGCATCATTCATATGTTTATCCCATTTGATACCAAATTTTTCGTGAATCATCCATCTGTTCTGTGATGTAGTTTTAGATGGAATGACACACGCCCCGATAAGGATAAACATGCCCGGGGAAGATTAAAAATATATCTTTTGTAGCGCTGACAGTAGAATTCATAACACCTTGGACCTGTTTTCCAAAAGTTCGAGATGGGATACTAATAATTAGATTCCCAAAAATATATCAAACAACCCAGCTCTAGGTTATTTCTTGCATCCATGCCGGTGAAATCGATAGGTGAGATTTGTTTTGGTGTTGGTTTCCCTATTTTATTTTATTTTACTAATGGTTTGTGTTTTGAACCAAGCAATCAAAGGTGCTCATCTGATTTTTTTTATGTATGAGATATTTACTGCTAAACTCCATTGTGTTTGTGTGTCTAAATTTCAATGAGGATGGAGATATTGTTGAATCACCGTGTTGGAGAATCTATTTAATCGGTGACATTGCAGTTGACTAGAATGCATACTCTCTGTATTGATTTAGGTCGTACCCGGAAAGTGCTTGTGTTTTGTCTCTCTCGGTAAAGGTCAGATGCTTTTGGTATCTTGAACTGTATGCTTTTGGTAGCTTCGTAGTACCAACGGTGTAATTGGAAACCTATTGGCACAGTTGAGAATTAGTCAAAAAGCAGCACCATTCAAATTATATGAATCATTCGATCTAAATATTTGTACTAATTCTATGTGTCACTTAAACCATTCAACGAAGTCTACATGAACCAACATTTTTGTTTCTTGCATCGTGGTTGCAAAAAATACAATAATTCTTTGTACATGGGATTTGGAAAACGCGAAAAAGTTCACCTTCCAGATTATCTTATTTTACTGCTAGATGTATTTGTTTTGGTTCCTTTTTTCACCTTAGCTTTTTAAATTTAATTAGTTCCTACTCATAAAGTCAGATGTCCAGTAAACGACAATGCAAATAGATCATATAAAGAAGACCGCATGCCAGTGGGTATGCCTTTGCGTTTGCTGCCTAATTTTGTTCAAATTTGAGTTTGGTGCCCAGTCAATCGATTAACTTTGTTTGACCAATTGACCGGTTGAATTTAGAGCTAAAAATGTGAAATGACTAATTAAAAACTAACTTTTAATATATTTACTAACTCTACCCACTTCAAACCAATAACCTTTCCATAAAAAGTTAGTTTTTAATTAGTCATTTCTGTTAAAGGGCCCATGCCCATAGATGTGCGGTCCAGATTTGGTGTCTTTTGGTTTTTCCCCTTTCCATGTATACATATGTAGGGATGGCAATTTGCCCCACCCAAACCCATCCCCGTGGGGATCCGCCCCTATGGGTTAGGGTTTTATCCGTATAAACGGGGAATGGGGCGGGTACGGGGAATCCCCGAAAGTAGTGATGTGGGGATGGGATTCAAGGTCCCCACCCCATACCCGCCCCATACCATAACCTATTATATCTGATAAGGAACTTTTTTGGAAGATAACGAAGAAGATCATGATGAGATGATTAACATGGAGGAAGATGATTAATAATGAGGAACTAAGAAGTAAAATGAATCATCATACTTAACCGTGGATCAATTGTTTCCTTTATTTTTCAGTTTTAGTTGGTTAGTATAGACTTAAAATTTTAAAATGCACTGCTTAGGTTAGTATTATTCTTTGAACCATTATAATTATTTTTAAATTATAATTATTTACAAAATTTTAAATATTTATTGTAATGTTATGGTAACCCATGGGAAATCCATCCCCTACGGGGATTCCCCATACCCGTCCCCGCCCCATTCTTATGGGGAACGAGTAGGGGATGGGTTTTGGTTTTTTGAACGGGGTAGGGGATGGGATTTAAGGTCCCCGCCCCATACCCGCCCCATTGCCATCCCTATACATATGTATTATGTCCATGTAACCTAGAGAATACTCATCAATAGAGAATCCTTCTCCTTCTCCACCTCTTTCTTTTTCCCTATCTTTTATACTAAAACATGTTATCACCACGAGCTCTAACCCTGCGGCAATGGATTTTATTTTTGGGATTGCTATTTTGGATCTGTATATTTTTTCTTTCAATCAAATACGGTATGTTGGAATCAATGGGATCGCTGGAATCGAATCAAATCAGATAAGTTGAAAATATTTTTTCCTATATATTTGGGCCGACCGACCGGAGGGCCCGAAGGGCCCGTAGGGAGGGAGTCCCTTTTATGGCCACTTTTTTGTCAAATGAAACCTAACACAAAATTGCAATTTCATAAAAAAGATTGATTTTGGTGGTAGTCTTTGGGACATGAAAAGCCTAAAATATCCCTCCTTTTAGTCTAATTATTATGACTCCTTATACATCATATTTTTTCAGGGGTATAATTGGAAACCAAACTTTAATATAACATATCTAAAAATCCGTGCCTTAGAATTTTACAAATTTTATATCATTGGAAAGGATTTTAAAAAATCTACCCAACGAGTACAAACAACAATATAAAATTTAGTGTTTTTACGAAAAATTCGATAGTGACTTTTAAAATATATTTCATAGCCATTATGCAAAGCACCACAAAGGATGCATAATACATGGGAATATTGGTGCAAACCACCACAAAGGAAACATAGCACATGGGATAAATTGATGCAAACCATCACAAAAGATGCATAAAAAATGGAGGAAATTTATCTAAACTACCATAAATTGAATGCATATCAATTTTAGCCCTATAACACCATCACGCATATTGGTGTTTCGATTTTCTTCGGTCGGCCCTCCCCACCGTGGCAGCGGTGATCTAGTTATATATATTTTCTTTTCCTTGTTTTTATATTGGGTATATCAAATATGGGACGAAAATCGATTTAATCAGAAATTAGGGGTTATTTTGATTAATTGTGCTCGCAATGAGGAAGAAACTCGTTAGCATCTGTTCGTCCTTTCTTCCCAGAAAATCTAGATAATATGAATATGTTATTCTTATTCATTCATATGTTTTACAATTAAAATAAGAAAATAATTAAAATAATTGGCAAAACTTGATTCGAATCTTCTCTGATCTCAGTTGACATTTTTTTTTTTCTTTCTGTGCGCCGTTTGATGATCTCCATCGCTGTAATAATGGAGAAAAAGGAAAAACCTATATGTTGGTGCAAAAATTAATCACCCCAACAATCTTCGAGATGTGTGTATGATGATCGAATCGCCGCCGTTGATTAGATTCTCCAAAGAATTGTTGATTGAAAATGGTGGGGGTACCTGCAAAGACACTCCGATGCTCAAATCAACAAGAGTTCTATGCAAGTAGGTTGTTAAGAAAAGGAATAGAAATTGTGTACCTTTTGTCTTTGAGATTTAGCCTCTATATATAGGCGAGAAATAGATGTAGCTTTAGGGTTTTGATAGTTATCCTAATAACTTCCCTCATCTGTATAAACCTCAAATAACATCCAGATTCATGATAAACCCTAATATTTACCATAATCCTCATTTATCTTAAATAATAATTATCTTGAATAATAATTATAAATATTTAAGATAATTATCCTCTTTATTTAAGATCCTGCATTTATCTCAGATATCATTAATAATTATAAATAAATAATTATTCAAGACTCTTGGGCTTCAATAATAAGCCTAGTGGGTTTCCATAATAAACCCACTGGTTTCCCTAACAACCCAAATCCAGGCTTCCATAATAAGCCATGCGGGTTTCCACAATAAACTCGCCGGTTTCCACAATAACCCGGACTAGGCTTCCATAATAAGCCATGCGGGTTTCCACAATAAACCCACCGGTTTCCACAATAAACCGGATTAGGCTTCCATAATAAGCCATGCGGGTTTCCACAATAAACCCGCCGGTTTCCACAATAAACCGGATTAGGCTTCCATAATAAGCCACGCGGGTTTCCACAATAAACCGAATTAGGCTTCCATAATAAGCCACGCGGGTTTCCACAATAAACCCACTAGTTTCCACAATAAACCGGGTTAGGCTTCCATAATAAGCCATGCGGGTTTCCACAATAAACCCACCGGTTTCCACAATAAACCGTATTGTACCGACATCAAATAGCTTGTGCGGTACGCACATACACTATTTTAATATGGTACAAACATCGCCCCCTCTTAATTCTCAACTTGTTGATGGATTAAGAAAATCAATAGAACTAACCTTCTCGGGTCGTTCAAATTCGCCATATGCTGCTTATCCGATAACCTTTTGTGGCCTTGGCCAGCATGTTGTGTGGCCTCGCCCGAGCTCGGCTTGATAATTCAAAATACCAAAAATGTACTTAACCATCTCAAATCACCAAACACGTTCAAAGTACCAATAATGTACTTAAACTCCATATAGTAATTACCAAAATGCCAAACAGATCGGCATGTTATGTTCTCTTGCTCTTCCATTAGCTAACATATGACCTAAGTGTTGGTCTTTTAAATCTTCTTTAATTTCATCTCCCACCCTTATGGTGAATGAAGCGTTTCCTTGGTTTTTCTCTTTGATAGAAAAACACTTCCAATTTATCTCTTTAACAGAAAAATTATCTGGATTAAATTAATAAATCAACTTCAACTTTGAGAACATACCTCACTTCGAATGAAGGTTGCTCCCGTAACTTTCTAGGCACATTGGTTGCCCATTTGCTCCCGTACTGGCCTATAATTTGCCGACTCAATGCTCGTGTGTCTGCGAATAATGAATGCACGACAATCTCTGGTGTACAAGTTGACTGTCTCTAGCTTTTCGTCATACATTTCCTTTCTTTCATTCCACCTCGCTTTTCGTTTTCTCCTTTTGTTTCATCTTTTATTGAAACAATTTCTTCTTCTTCTCCTTCCCTTTATTAGAAAGAGATTGTATCTATTTCCTTAACAATCGAAATACTTCATCTTTGTCTTTCTCTTTTACAAAAAGACATCACACATATTTCTTTAATATATACATGCAATCTTTAATATTTTCCTTTCGCTCCTTTCGCTTCATTTTTAGCTTCACCTTTAACTGAAACACTTCTTCTTCTCTTTCTCTTTATTAGAAAGACATTACAACTATTTCCTTAACAATCGAAATACTTCTCCACTGTCTTCCTCTTTTATAGAAAGACATTGCACGTATTTCTTTGATAACCAAAATACTTCGTCTTTGTCTTCCTCTTTTATAGAAAGACATTGCACGTATTTCTTTAATAAATACATGCAAAAAGTGTTCTCAATTGTGACTATAAACTTGATTTATAATGTAATCGGGAAGACTTACCTCCCAGGGTGTTCGTTCCTTCCACCTTAGTCGCCCCCATTACTTCCAGTGATATTGAAAATGATGTGTCATATTGTTTGACTTCCTTAACCATGTTGGTTTTTATTGCATGCTAGGCATCACTTTAGCCGCCCCCAATATCTGTAGAGATATTTCCAAATAGCAAAGACGCCCCCATGTGAAGCAGGAACTAGATCTATAATATATGATCCTCACTTGCTAGATGGATCTGGGCTTATGATATCTTTTCCGTTGCCATCTTATTTACGGGTTCATCGTGATTTTTCCTTTTGGAATCGCTCAAAATGTTGTCTTGGTTTGGTGTGTCCCTCGGTTCCGGACCCTTTCGCCGTACATGAAAACTTTGCTTTCTTTGCTTATCTTCAATTGATTATGTTGTTGACGAACCTCGAGCAATAAATCAAAAGAACTTTGAATTCGATCATGTTGTTGTCAACGAACCTTGAACACGGCCATGTTTCCGTCCCAAATGCATACAAAAGTTTCTCGAATAAAGAAGTTTATGCTTCCATTCTGTAGGGAATTGAAAGACGATTCAAATGAGCTAAAAGTCACTCCGTTTGGACTTAAAATGAAGAGGTTATTGATGAAAAAATATTTGCACGAAGCACACGTCTTTATTCTTTGTCGTGAAAGTGTTGACAATGCGAGAATCGTTGACGTGTAACTGCTAACGTTACAATATCGATGACGTAGCACAAGATTGCTGACGTGGCAGATGACGCACCATCGCTGACATGTCATAATGATGACGTGGCACCTAATACTAAATAACGGTATCGATCTTGACGCGACAGATCCGATGTGGCACTTATCTTTGATGTGGCGCTTGCATTTGCTTGACGTGGAAAAATGTTAGACCCGACCGGTCTGGTCTGGTTTGGACCGGAGGCTCATTGACAATCTTCTCAAGCCGTTATCTTGAGTGGATTTCCCCAAACTTGGTTTAGTAATTCGAAGTGCCCAAAATGCACTTAACCACTTCGTAAGTCATTACTCTTCAATCACCAAAACATATTCAAAGCATCACCAACGTACTTTAATCTCCTTAAGATAATGGTGCAAGTACCAAATGCGTGGGCATGTGATGTCCACTTGCTATTCCTGTAATTGATTAATCTCCCACGTGTTAACCTTCATTACTAGGGAGTGCTCGTGGTCATGAAGTCATACACCTGCTACATTAATCCAAGTGAAAATACAACGCCACTGTGAGTTCTCTCTTTAGACGTACGTCAGTATTATTAACGCGTCAATTTTATCTTGGAGGAAAAAGTAGCCACCGACAATCGCAAGTACTTGTTTATCCGAGGAACTCTAACATTTTTTGCATCGGGTCGGACTCCTTCCTTATTTTTCCTTGTAAGGCACTAAGTTCTGCCGTACAAAATTGGTGTTTCATTCACCGTATTGTTCACAACTAGCGATCAACAGCTCCATTGTTCTGATAACGTTCCCACAGCCTCACGATCAATATTTTTACGCTATACCTCGAATTGATCTTGGAATCGTAGCCGCCAAAAGTAAGAGATTAGTTCCGTGTGGGACTCTAGAACCTTCACCTGGTAAGAACTCAAACGCACTCCATGTATTTGTTTCTTATACAACTCTATGTATTTGTCTGGCAAAGTTATACATAATCAGTGTTGCTTCTTTGTTGAGCCTTTCCTATTTTCTTCATGGATTCTCAGGAGGTAAAGCCTTCTTTCTTCTTGGTCCTTTATTAACTTTGAACCCGGCTTCCAATATCCCAGATCCAACTTTAGTTTTAAGAAATAATGGAAAGAAACATTCTCTTTAATTATTTGAAATCAATCTTCTAAGAGGATTACTTATTTCTTCTTCTCTAAGGTAAATATCGATACCCTTTCTTCCTTTGTCAGTCTGTATTTTCCTTGTTTTTAAGGACTTTTAACGATGTTTGTTTTTGTTTTTTCTCTTTAATAAAAATCTTTTACAAGTACTTCTTTGATAAGTACATGTAAGATGTGTTCTCAATTCTTACCAAAACTAAGGCCTGTATACGTACTATAAACTAAATTTATAACATAACAGAATCGCTTAGGGTATACCTCATCGTGTGGTTGTTCATGTACCAAGTAGTGAATCCATGACATAGAAATCTAATTGTTTCAAATCTACCGATTCTACCCATTTGGTGATGTAATAGGTTGCGGCTGATAGGTATTTGACGACCCCCAAGAGCAGCAAGAAAATTATCACTATCATCAAATTTCGCTTGAGAATGGCCACGAGTCTGAAACGATATAACGTTTGCTATCATCCTCGAAAGAGGGTTGCGCAGTTTATAACCGTGCGTTCTTCTTCCAGCAACTATAATAACTTTCTAGATCGCGACGTTTCAGAAACTCTCTGCAACTCACAGGACCACGACGTTTCTGTAACTTCCAGAAGCGACGTTTGAGTAGCTTTCAGCAACTTTCTGGATCGCGTCGTTTTAGGATCTTTCAGCAACTCTATGGATCACAACGCCCTCTGTTAAAATACCTTCAACAACATATGGGAGCTTCTGCAACTTTTATCTAGGACGTTGTAAACCTTCAGTAACTCTGGAGCATAACGTTCTCATCAAATTACCTTCAACAACCTTTCTCTCTTTCTGCAACTTTTCAGAAAACGTTGAGAACCTTTTTCTTCCTCTTTTACCTCAAACATTTTTGAAACCCGATTTTCCATAAACACTTGGAAGAAAAAACTCTTCTCAGTGGGGGAACATGATCTTTTGCACGAATCCCCTTAGTCGGCGCCAAAAGATGTTGGTGCAAAAATTAATCACCCCAACAATCTTCGAGATGTGTGTATGATGATCGAATCGCCGCCGTTGATTAGATTCTCCAAAGAATTGTTGATTGAAAATGGTGGGGGTACCTGCAAAGACACTCCGATGCTCAAATCAACAAGAGTTCTATGCAAGTAGGTTGTTAAGAAAAGGAATAGAAATTGTGTACCTTTTGTCTTTGAGATTTAGCCTCTATATATAGGCAGAAATAGATGTAGCTTTAGGGTTTTGATAGTTATCCTAATAACTTCCCTCATCTGTATAAACCTCAAATAACATCCAGATTCATGATAAACCCTAATATTTACCATAATCCTCATTTATCTTAAATAATAATTATCTTGAATAATAATTATAAATATTTAAGATAATTATCCTCTTTATTTAAGATCCTGCATTTATCTCAGATATCATTAATAATTATAAATAAATAATTATTCAAGACTCTTGGGCTTCAATAATAAGCCTAGTGGGTTTCCATAATAAACCCACTGGTTTCCCTAACAACCCAAATCCAGGCTTCCATAATAAGCCATGCGGGTTTCCACAATAAACTCACCTGTTTCCACAATAACCCGGACTAGGCTTCCATAATAAGCCATGCGGGTTTCCACAATAAACCCACCGGTTTCCACAATAAACCGGATTAGGCTTCCATAATAAGCCATGCGGGTTTCCACAATAAACCCGCCGGTTTCCACAATAAACCGGATTAGGCTTCCATAATAAGCCACGCGGGTTTCCACAATAAACCGAATTAGGCTTCCATAATAAGCCACGCGGGTTTCCACAATAAACCCACCAGTTTCCACAATAAACCGGGTTAGGCTTCCATAATAAGCCATGCGGGTTTCCACAATAAACCCACCGGTTTCCACAATAAACCGTATTGTACCGACATCAAATAGCTTGTGCGGTACGCACATACACTATTTTAATATGGTACAAACACTATACTACGAATGTTAAAGTTTGTAGTTGATTATTATAATATGTACCTAACAAGGCTATTGCTTGTTTAGTCTGTGCAAATCTATATTATTACTGGCTTATTACCGGAAAGCCATAGTTTCTTTCCACAACTTTGTGTTTAAACTTGTACTGTAAATGAATCAACGCCTGCTATCATTTTGTAACGTCTTTCCGGTCAATTGTGCGTTTCTCCTGTTGAAATACTGATCATGTCTGCCTGATTTCTCTCTTGTTTGGGCTATGAGGAGAGAATCTGTCCGAGAGAAAGAAAATCTTTGGAAAATCTCCGAGAACCTGTTCGTCAGTGGGAAAAGACGGGAAGAAGAAAACAGCCCGGACCCTCCAACCGCCCGAACCCGGACCCTCCAACCCATATCCGGATCCGCCAGATGCCTAAACCCGGACCCTCCAACCCATATCCGGATCCGCCAGCTGCCTAAACCCGGATCCTCAAACCCAAATACGGACCCAACAGCTGTCCAAACCCGGCTCCAGCCCGTCCTGTCCTGTCCGTTTTATTTTGGGCTCGGGACACGCATGGTCAAGGCCATTCTGGTTTTGTACATGTACAGGGGGACCAAACCTTGGTTTTGCATACTTGGTTTTGTATATGTACTGCACTGTACGGTGGGAAGTGAAGCTCGGCTAGAGGTATGTACCTAATGTTAAATGCGGGGTTTTCATATTAAATATTTGTTTGGCTTATTTATTTATTTTTTAGAATATGCCTAGTTTTGTTTATTTTTGTCTTAAAAATAAGTGAACAACATATAAACGGTCAATTTAAATTATTTTATTGATCTCGATCATTAAGAATTTTGGTCTTAATGTTATTTTGTTCCCTTGAATATGATATTGGTTGTAGTTGAATGGTGTATTTTGTTCAATTGGTTGTACCAACTCGATTCCAATGTATTCATTTTGGGTTTAAAAGTACTTGAACACCATTATTGGATACTTGATATTTCCCCCCAAATTGAATGTTCAGTGGGATGTAATCCCCTTGCTGGCATAGTGAAATATGTGCAGAGGGACATATGTATCATGAGAGAAAGATGTGCTTTTGTCTTCGGTAGTAATAACACCAACACACAAGTATCAACTGAATATGAGATGAAGCTAAAATGTAACTCTAGCTCCCATCATAAATGAAAGAGTTGGAAATGCACCTGGTCATAAATGTTGGTATGTACAATGTAATGTGTGTATCATAATAGCAACCAATTTTCACATCAACTTTAATGACAACAAGAACTTTGTCTAGCCAATTGACTATTTATTTGAACTAGATCCAATGTCTGCACTTATTGAATGAAAAGTACATTATTCCCACGAGACATAAATTCTCTAAAGCACTTGAGACATGTCCGGATGAAAAATATAGCATCCCCCCTGAAACGTAACATATATACAATCTAAAGTACTTGAGTTGAATCTCCCTTTTGTTACTAATAAGGCCACTCCACTTATTCAATGTCTCAAGACTGAATGTCGAACAGATAGTGGATTACCTCCCACCAGCTTAAGGAATTTAAACTAGTTGTTGAACTATTTCCTTAGAATGTGACTACGAGGATTGGATCATCGAGCGCAGCACTGCTCAAAATTTTTTATTTTTTTATTTTTTCAAGATAGAACAAAGACGTCACAAAATCTCTGCATGTACCGAGAGATAATCACACCTTGTTAAATTCCGAAGAAACCCATGATGAGAATGTAATTGATTGCATCTTTTATAGTATCTAATGTATTTGAAAGGAAACATACTTTACAGAAACTAATGAGTCAATTTAGTGAAATGTAAATCACTATAGTATTAATTTAAATTATTGAATCCATATTGACTCCGACGATGAAATGTTGGAAATTGACTCACACAGACTTTGACATAACCATAAATGAACTTTGGTTGTGACATGATATTTCGTTTTGAAAGGACTCGTACGTACATCACTGTGTTTGAGTGGTCGAGATAACGGGAAAAAGATTGACAGAATGCGAAGTAACGGCATATCTTTCAATAAGTGTTTTCTAAAGTACTAGATGCACAACTCCTTCCCCCCTCCCAATATGCTTTTAAGTACGAAAGCATATCACTCATTTCACAAAGTCTTCAGTAAAACAGGATTGAGACCATCCTAAGATGCAAATGGTAAACAAGCCATATTACAAAGAAAACAAGGTGAAATTTATGAAAATATTCATGCAGAATGCGGACCATTAAAGTGACTTATGGCTCTGGTGAACGTTTTGACATTTTGGACTAGTTATAGTCGAAATTTGCGTTTGGAAAACTACTAGCACATATTTTACATGTAAGGAATCACCACCCCTTGTAAATGCTAGCGAGTGTACATCACAAGGACTTGGTGTTTATTGCATGTTTAATAGGATCAATGCATAGCATCCTATACCCCATGGTCTCGCAAAGGCTACCATCAAAGATTACAGATGGTGTCTAAGGAATAGTTTATGCGTACCAACCTACCTTTTATTTCTTTGGGGATATGCATTATTACGCGCATCTTTACTTAATTTTTGTAGAACCCAATATTAGTCAACCTTTTCTGCGCACCAGTTGGTAACTGAATTTAAGCCTGACATTTGTGTTCTTACGCATTTTTGGTTGCACTATATATGTGCCATTACGAGTCCACATCGTACTATGATGGGTCACAAAAATGATTAAGTAATTTTGTTGGATATTTAATCTCAACAATTATTCGCATTTTAAAACCTTTTGCAGGAGATCTCTTACTGCTAGATTTGCAGGTTATCACTTTAATAAGACAGTCTTCTCGTCGTTAAGGGGAGATAAGAAAAATTATTTTCTAAGGGAACGACATGAATTGTCGTGGTGTGTTCCCACTGTGTCTCATATTGATTCTTGTACTCCACAAATGTAAATGTGAAGTGACAAAGAATAATCAATTTTCATAATGTACATTGATGTCGCTAAAGTGACAAGATCACACATACCAGCTTCAAATATTCCTGCAAGGTTAGAAATCCTCAGTATGGGGTACACCATAGACTAAGGTGTTGCAACTACACTTAGTGGAAGTGTAGTTGAGGCCATGGCTCCATAAAGGAAGATGGAGAGACCACCAGGTTCGATCAATGCTCACCTAAAAAGGAAGTATATGAGTAAGGCACAACCTAATTTGTATCATTAATGAAATCATCTCATTTGATTGTCTCTGACTATGTCCATGAATCAATCTTTTGGAGGACGCTCCGAAGTTTTAAATGATTCTAGAGAACAATGAAATCCTGACGGATTATGAGAATGCACATGAGTCAATGGAAGGATCATGCGTGCACAGTGATGATATAATCCATAAATAGTTGCTCCAGAAATAGAGCACAATGAGATCGAACCATGCTTTATTTTGATTAATTTCAAATAAATAGCATATTTGGCTTACACAATCCAGGTAGAACTTAGTTCTTTGGCAAATATACGGGTATTTGGTGTGGTAGTGCTAACCAACCAAGTGTAAAGCCTATTGTACATACATAATTAATTTGTCATAAAGCATAATGAGAAGAAAGTAGTCTTAAAGTACAACGAATCGCCTTGTGGCGCGAGGTTTCTCACAAATCCCTGGAATTGTTCTCTTGTAATGAACGTTATAGAGTTCTGCTACTTAGTTAGCTTGGTAATTTCAAAAGGACTTGAAAAATGCAGCATATGTATGTGGTTGTTACGTATCTCTGAAAGAATCAAGAGATAAAAGATATTTACAAAAGTACATGATAGACTTTTGTTGCCCAAATCAAGGAACTCTAAACCACAGAGTATGTTTACAATTAGATAGAACGTTCACTTATAGATTGAACCAATCAGGTGGAAGTGATATACCTGTTTATGTGGCTATTTGATTTGGAGGGGATAGACAAATAAGTTATTTTTCTTGCGTATTCACAAGAAAGTTCCTAATTTGAAATTGTAGCTATTTATGTCGACGGTACAGACATGATGGGTACTCTTGATGTAATAAGAGACCTTAAAAGCTATTTAAATTCCGAATTTGAGATGAAAAATCTAGGGAAAGCTCGACCGAGTACCGAGATTGTGGGATATTATTCCACCAGTTTGAATATGTCTAAAGTTTTCAGGCAATTTAACAAAGACATGCATCCTGATAGCACTCCCATGATTAATCGAGGTTCAAATGTAAGTAAGTGAACATTTCGTCTAAAGAAAGATGACGAAGATGTGTTAGGAGATGAAATTCCCATATCTAAGTACAATAGACGCATTGTTGTACTTAGTATAATAATGTACTCGATTAAATTTTACATCCTCATGGAATTTGTTAGCTAGATATAGCTCAGCACCAACGCAACGTCATTGGAATGGTATAGTGAATGTAATCATGTGCTTAAAAGTAACCATTGACATAAATTTGTTTTATCCATGCAAAGACATAAAAAGGAATGCTAACGAAAGTGCAATCCAAAGGTTGTTGATTATAAAGGAACAATAATCTATTCTCTAACAAAAGTAATCAGGGGGAGATATGGTAGACTATTTTCTAAGTCATTACCGATATTCAGTTTCGAAAAGTACATGACTAAAGGAACTGTCTGGAACAACTCTGAAAGTAATCAGGGGGAGGATCTAAGGATATGATGTCGACATAATTTACTTCGAAATTGAAGTTGTGTTGTACTCTTTTTCCCTTTGATCGAGAATAGTTTTCCCCCAAAGGGTTTTGTTACTCGACAAGGTTTTTAGCGAGACAATACTAAAAGCATCAAGTATGTTGAACGTTGAAGACATAAAGATCGAGTTGATATTATTGAAAATATCTGAATCAAAGAAATGAAACACGATAGTCCGTTAAGCAACGTAACTTCCAGAATCAACAAAATGGTTCTATAAACATCCAAGTCACCAAAGTAAAGTGTGATAAACTCCTTTTGACTGCATTAGAATAATGAAAATTATCTGACATCAGGGGGAGCATCTAGTGGTGTGTTGAACTCTTTTCCTTCATCGAGGTTACTTTTTCCCTTAGGGTTTTGTTGCTCGGCAAGGTTTTTGATGAGACAAAAATAAACACCTGAAATGTAATTTCCCAGCTAAGGCTATTGTCTTTCCCACAAAGATTTTCTGCCTTAGGAGTTGTGAAGCAACTAGTCAACTTCAACGGAGCAAAGTGATCATCCACAACGGACCACCTTTACCTGCATCTGTCACGTTGTACTCTTTTCCCTTCGTCAAGGTTTTATCCTAGTGGGTTTTCCTTGTCAAGGTTTTAATGAGGCAACGTATACGCATCCAACTATGTTCTAAGGTTAATTAATATTGTACTCTTTTTCTTTAGTTCAGGTTTTATCCCTCTGGGTTTTCCTGACGAAGTTTTAACGAGACAATTAACTTAGACTCGTCGATCTTTGAGGATCGTATTGCATGTGATGAACTACATGTAAAATACGAGACAACATGTGAAGTGTTTTTACCAAGGTTTTATCCCACTTGGTTTTTTCCTTGTCAAAGTTTTAATGAGGCAATGGACTTCGTCAAAAGTCATCAACGAGAACGACATTTGAAGGACCATATGTGAAGCACTATGTATTAATTTTTGTTATTGAACCGCACAAGGGGGAGTGTTAAAGGGCCCATGCCCATAGATGTGCGGTCCAGATTTGGTGTCTTTTGGTTTTTCCCCTTTCCATGTATACATATGTATTATGTCCATGTAACCTAGAGAATACTCATCAATAGAGAATCCTTCTCCTTCTCCACCTCTTTCTTTTTCCCTATCTTTTATACTAAAACAATTTTATATTTTTAACTCTAAATTTGTATGGTCAAACGGTCCAACAAAGTCAATCGATTGACTGGGCACCAAACTCAAATTGGACAAAGTTGGGCACCAAAACTCAAAGGTATACCATTTTATAGGCACCAAAGTCAAAATATCCCAAAAAAGTTTAATGGTTATGTGACTTTTCGTTTACCCAAAATAAAAAAGAAAAAAAAAAAACATTTTCAGTGCCCACGGTCATGAGACTTTATATATATCACCAAAACATGGGTACAAACTACACATCTATGCAAAATAGGATCATTATCACGAGCTAATGAGATCAAAAGTGACCATATCTCATCCAAGTATCTATTTTTCTTTTTCTGCGAGAAAAGAATCATCCAAGTTGTGTAGCTTAAGCTTTTTATAGTCTTTCCCTAATTTTTATACCTAACACACACAAAAGCATGTTTAGACACTAATTTTGTGCACGTTTTACTTCAATCTTATAAATCTACACATTCATTATTGATCCTTTGTTGAGTTCAGATTATAATGTATAACAATTTCAGTGACTTGATTATAATCTAAACATTATAAATCCATTAATGAAGTAAAGGCATATGATGACTTGATGGACCAAAAGAGATAAAGAAAAATAAAATAAACGCGGCTCTGAAAATTTATGGCGTACCAAAATTCGGAGGAAGACTGAAGCTAGAACGAAATACGGCTCTAAAGACGTCAAAATGCAATGCAAGCCTATGACTTAAACAAAAAATTTATTTGCATTGGATTTTTATAATTTTATAAAGGGGGAAAATATGGCTAGCCCAATTTTGAAATTTTTTATAGTAGGTGCCCACCATTAAGATATCCTATATTAGAAACCCAAAATTAGTTTTAGAACTACTAGTTTTACTATACTGACCTTTTACTATAGTAATTATCTTATATTTAGAGGAGATTAATTTTGTGTTTTAAATTAATAAAATGTTACAGTTATGATAAAATCAAAAGTCCACATATTTAGGAAGTTAACTAACCATAAAGTCAAAAGTCTAAATCATTAGGAAAATGCCTAAAATAAAGCTAGCTAAACATTCCACGTACGCTCCTGGACATTCCACGTCCCCTCCTTACAAGTTCTTAGACTTAGATTTATTTGATATTTATGTGTTCATATGCTTTGCATGATTTTTAGTACATGTAATTTCTTTAGTTCTCTATTTTTCAATTTTGGCTTAGAAAGATCCGATGATAATTTCGATTATCATGACTGGTACATCTGAGTGCTAAGTGAAAATTATGATTATCGTAGATTGATCCGGTGATAACTTCGATTATCATAACTGACTCGTTTGAGTTTCAACTAAAAATCGCAATTATCACCGACAAAAACTGATTATTTCAAGTGACTCTCTGCATTTTTTCTAGTCTTAACTTAGTAATTTCAATGAAAAAAGTAAATTTCACACAAAACATAGTTGAAAAGAGCATTTATTACCCGAAATAGGGATGAAAAATAAAAATTTCACTCAAAAACGGGTGAAAGACTAATTTATCACAAGGAATATAATTTGTGAAAACATAATTTTTCACACCAAACACACGGTTGGGAAAAGCACTTTCACCTAAAACTCATGTGAAATGAAAAAAATTCACTTAAAATATGGATGAAAAAAAATCCATTTAAGGGTGAAAATCAAGTTTCCGTGTATGCATCCCTTCCCATCAATTAAGTTGTATTTCCAACTGCCATTTTTGGTCGCTCTGACAATTCCCCATCAATTGTATATTTTCTGTGATGTTGCTCGAACGAAACTCCCAATGGATAATCAATTAAGTCTAATCAAATATGAATAACATGTTGGGTGCAATAATCAAAAACAAGGAAAAAATCAAATAAGCAAAAGTTATTGATACTTAGCTCCTTTATAGTGGAAGTGATCGATTTGATGAAACAGACGAGCTCCCCAAATCTCCGCAACAGTAACAAGGCAAAACTTTGGAAAAACAGAGTGAGTCACGTGTTCAACACGTTGCCCTTAAGACATTAGCGCCCGGCTACACTCAAGAGTGATGCTATAGCCCTCACAGGACGGATATCTCCAGGATAAAACACCCTACTACACCTACTACTAGCATATGTAGTAGATGCTCAACTTGAGCTTGGCAACTCCGAAAAAACCGTTAAGGAAAATCGCAAACGCTTAAAAAACGGCTATAAAATATTTTCCCTTAGGGGTCGCTCTACAATAAGGAGCAACCCCTTTCCCATAGATTTTACAAAAGTAGTGAATTTGTTTATATAATTGACAAATACAACTTAAGAAGAAAAACTTCCCGATGTGGGACTAAAATGCTTATATAGTCTCTTAAAACAACTAAAACGTGGAAACTCCACAATGTGGGACTAATGAGTTTTTTCATTCACAAAAGAAAACAATAAATTATAATTTTATGAAATAAGAATAATTAGTCGTACAATACTTTAGGTGGCAGCCTAGCAACAAGCTGGGCGCCAACACCCTTTTGAATAACAACTCTTAGTCTATGAAAAAGAAATTTACCTACACCCTTACTAACATCATTACTAACAAGACAATTCTTCAACCTCTTAAAAAAACATAACATATCCTCTCCAAGCTCTCCCAACGTGGAAAATGCTAGAACGCCAAGCCCATAACCATGCGAAACACATTGATCTAAATATTTGGTACGTTTGCGCAAAATAGCCTTCGCAATATCCTGGCCCGGAATGAAAGCACGAACACCTTCACCTGTGAAAGGGGAAACGCCTGCAACATCCATACAAACATCTTGGCCATTCTCCCAACTATGAACAAGGATGTCAGCAGGGCGCAAATCCTTGTTATCATCCGACAGAAAACCAAGGGAGACTTCTTTACGAGCAGGCACACCAGCTTTGTAACATATATCAGCAATAATGTCACGTACAAGGTCATGCCGAAACTTGATCCCAACGTCCTTGGCGCAATGAAGAGCGTGGTCACCAAAAATATCCATAGGTCTATTGCAGCTTGAGCATAAGCTATCTTCGACGAACAAGGGGATACCAAGGCGATAACAAACAACAGCTCTAAACTGTCTCGATCGAAGACATTGATTCAGACCACTAATAGGAACGGCCAAAAGATAGTCTTGAGCATGCTTAACCCGATTGCATTGCCACAGAACAGAATCTCTTGCAGACATAGAAAATTGGGTGGGGATTTGCTTCTTAACCGCGTCAAAATAAGTAACTGCCAGGGAGTGCATAGAAGGGGGGGGCAGTATCATCAACGCAATAGTCAGAAGGAAGACCACATACCTGGATGAAGTTCTGAAGAGATAACTGATAAGCAGAAACCTTGTTTGTGGGAAATAAGCTACCAAGAATCAGCTTTTGTACCGAAGCCGTCTGACTCTGGGAGGCAAGGTAGCAATAGTTGCGAGTGTCTGCCAACACAGAATGAAAACTCAATAAAACACATGAATCCCCCACATGAATGAAAACTCAATAAAACACAGATAGATTTTGGTAAATCAACAACCCAATCTCACGACCCGAACTGACTAAACAGACAGACAGATCGTGAATGTTGAAGTCATACTATCCATTCCAACGTCATCTCCCTCACACAACAGTATAGTATAGAGAGATTTCATCTTTAGTTACTCACAAGTGAGACTAAAGGTTCCTTTCACCAAAGTGAAAAAGCATGAACTAGTGAACCCTTAGTGACCCTTAGATCCTAAGTTCCAGTAATACCAAAACCATCAAAACGAAAATCACATAAAAAGCGCAGGAAATACCATTTTAGGCAGAGGTGTCCATGAGGTCTTGAACCTTTGCTTAGTGAGATATTATCGGAACCTTGCTAGAGACAGTGAACTATGTCTTGAACTGCTAGCGTTTGATGTAATTCGCGATAACAACCACGGATGATATCTCCAAGGGTGCTGCCAAGCTCGTGCCGTTTTGTCCAATTTGGCCCTGGACATATCCTGTTTCTCAGAATGCCCTAGAGAATCAAAGCTCATATTCTCATAGGAAGCGGCCCCACTTCCTCATTCATATAGGTGAGTTTCCATAAAGAGTGTTCCTGCTACACCCCACTTCAATCTTAAATTGAAACTATAGAACTCATTAAGACTTCTTAAAAGTCATCCTTCACATGCAGTCACACTATCATGTCTACACCATAGGGAAGGGATGGAGAATGAAATTCTCTGATAGTGTTTACCTTTACCCACCACAAATTGGTTGTCTCATTCGAAACCTTGATCATGGGATCTCCAGTCAGCAAGGTTGAGTATCCTTCATGGCAAGTTTAATTTATGAGCTTAAGCCCCATCCCCCTCGATGCATTTCTAACTATCTCTTTAGATAAACCTTTCGTCAAAGGTTGCGCGATATTCTCCTTGGACTTTATCCAATCAATGGAAATAACGCCGATTGAGATTAGTTATTTTTAGCTTTAGCTATTATAGCTTGGCTGACACAATGTATAGATATAGCTAGCACAAGCCTATGCCAGAGAGGAATGTCTTCTAAAAAGCATCTTAGGCACTCGGCCCCCTATCGTGCTTTATCTAACGCAATACTCTTAGATTCCATAATGAATTGAGCAATATATGTCTGTTTGGAAATCTTCCAAAAACAAACCCTCATGCTAGAGTGAAACCATATCCACTCGTAGACTTAGACTCCTCGAGTCAACTATCCGATTTGCATCATAAAGTCCCTCAAGGACAACAAGATACCTTTCATAAATCAAATAAAAGGTAATAGAGTATTTTAGGTACCATAATACTCTACTAAGTGCATCCCAATGCTCTTGCTCTGGACTACAAGTACATATACTTAACTTACTCACAATATAGGCAATGTCTGGACTCTTACAGTTCATTAAATTCATCAGACATCCTATAACTCTTGAGTATTCAAGTTAAGATACTCCATTTTTCTTATTTTTCTTGAGTCTACAAGAAGAATCGTATGAAGTACAAGCAGGCTTACAATCAGACTGATTGTATCTCTTAAGCACAAATTCAACATACTGAGAATGACTTAAGACTATAAATGTTTGATTATCTTTTAATCCTCATCCCTAAGATTACATCAAAAAGTCTTAGTCTTTCAAGTCAACGTTCTCATTCAGTGCATGGTTTTAGTGGAATTAATCACATCTATGTTTGTATCAAGTATAAACATATCATCAACATACAAGCATACAATCACACAAGCATCCTTAACAAGTTACTTATAAATATACTTGTCAGATTCATTAACTTAAATCCACTACACATTATCTCATGATCAAATTTTTCATGTCACTATTTACGTGCTTATTTGAAAACCATACAAAGATTTGTTCAACTTACAAACTTTGTCTTCATAACCTTTCACTACAAAGTCCTCAGGTTGGTCTATGTAAATTTCTTTATCTAATTCACGGTTTTAGGAAAGCTGTCTTAACATCCATCTGATGTATCTCCAAGTTGTTTATGGCAGCAATATCAATTAGCATCTCAACAGAAGTAATTCTCGTCACAAGTGAATAAGAATCAAGGAAATTTACACCTTCTTTTAATTTATATCCTTTAGATACCAACTTAGCCTAATATTTTTCCACAGTTCCATATATCTAACCTCTCGACTCATTTACATCCCATGGTCTTACTCCCTAGAGGTAAACTAGCAAGCTCCCAAGTCTGGTTCCGACGGACTGAGTCCATTTCACTAAATGAAGCTTCTTACCAGAATGGGGTTTCAATAGATGTTATGGATTCTTTACGAGTCTGGAGCTCAGATTAAGCTAGGGTTATTAAGAAGTCAGGTCCATAAGAAGTCTCAGTTCTAATCTTTTACTTCTCCTAGGATCAACTCTAATTCATCTTCCTTAAAGATAAGTTCTGACTATTTGAAAATAAATCTAGGGGATCAACATCACATCTCTAATGAGGTACATGATTGAGAATAAACATGTTCAAAGAACTCAGCATCCCTAGATTCCATAATAGTATTCACACCAAAGTCAGAAAAAGCGTAACTCACAACCAAAAACTATATGCAGTAGGGTACTCAGGATATCTTATCTAAACACCCCCACACTTTGACGTATGCATAAGAAGGTTGTCTATCTTTCATAAACATATGGAGTTTTATCTAATCCTTTAAAGGTTACTCTATTCAGGATATAACAAAATCAGAGGACGACCTCCCCCCACAAGTTGGCGGTTAATCCTTTAATCAACATGGCATAAATCATCTCATTAATGGTTATGTTCTTACGATCAACTATACCATTAGACTACGGTGAATAAGGAGGTGTGATCTCATCAATAATGCCATTTAACAAGTAAAGTTCTCCTATATGAATTTCATATTTGTTATCATGTTCAGACCTAACCCTTTTAGTGGTAACATATACTTTGCTCAATTTCAAGTTTATACTCTTAAGGCTTCTAAGGCATCATCCTTACCCCTAAGTAAGTATACAAGATAGTACCTCGTACAATCATCTATGAAAGTTATAAAAACACCTTTTACCACCTTAGTTTGGGTTGATTTCATGTCAACTAGGTCTAATCTTGAATTAATTCTAAGGGCTTAGAATTACTACGAGCAATTTTTCTAAAAGGTTTTATAGCATATTTTGATTCTACGAATATTTAACTTTTGTGTTCAATATCCAAACTAAATTTGGGTATGCAGCCTACGCTTCCCAGTTTATGCATTGACTTATATAAGTTTACGGCTCCATGTCTACCATGCAAAACATTCAATCACGCAAAAGAAAACACAAGAATCAACTACTTCATCAATTTTTTCGTTAAGCTTATATTGACCTTAAGTCTTATAACGTTTCCTTAAAAATCACATGCCCTTAGGTACGACAAGTTTTCCGTATTCAATTAATATCTTAAGTCTTTTACCATCTACAACAGAACAAGATACAAGATTCTTGCATATGCCCGGAACATGAAAACTTCATTCATGTGAGAATGTTACGAGTATATGAGCTTCTCGCTTCGACCTTTCCCTTTTATGCAACCTCCGTCGCAGTGAGTTACTCATATAGAGTTTCTCGACATCTCATATCCTCGATAGGAGGTGAACAGTCTCTGTTTCAACAAACATGCTTGGTGGCTCCAAAGTCCACCTCCGGGTCTCTCACATTAGTTATTAAAATAACTTCCGACATCATGCCACTGAACTCGTACTAGTTTGTTTCAACTAAATTAGCATTAACTATCTACTAATTAAGGTTTGTATGTTGCCTACAATTTATTGCCGTATGGCTAGGATTTTACACACATAAAAATCACCCTTAATTAAAGTAATGCTAGATTCAGATTTATGAAACATACCTTTCTTAAGAAGACTACGCTTAGCGTTGCGTTTGATGTTCCAACCTTTGTCAGCTTTGGAAAAATTGTGTTCATCCACATGCGCCTGTTAGCCATGTCCCTTTCCAGTTTCATGTCACAATCTTCGTTTATACTCTGACTACGGAGATGGTAATTTCCCAATCACCTAATACACCACATCTCAGAAACCTTAGTTCCGAAACGGAAGATAAAATATGAGTTTTGAAGATAATATCTAGATTTACAAACTTCGTTTGAACCACCATATCAAAAAACTCATGGTTACCTCATAAAAACTACTTTAGTTAGCAAAACATTTCTGCCCGTCAGAATTTTTCAGGAACGTTTCTCTGTTTTGTAAAATATCAAAAAAATACTTTTACAACTCCAAAAATTCTGAAATTTTACGTGGGTAACTATCAGGATGTCCACCACGTTGTGTCAAAAGGGTTCATCGAAATTCAGGTTGTGAGATAAATTCGAAACTCTACAGCTGACCAAAAATTTGTTTTCTGTTTTTTCACTCCATAATTAACATCCATGATTCACAAACCAATCAACCATTCTTGATTATTACAAATTATCATGTCTTAAGATTGTTGGGTGCAATAATCACAAACAAGGAAAAAATCAAATAAGCAAAAGTTATTGATACTTAGCTCCTTTATAGTGGAAGTGATCGATTTGATGAAACGGACGAGCTCCCCAAATCTCCGCAACAGTAACAAGGCAAAACTTTGGAAAAAAAGAGTGAGTCACGTGTTCAACACGTTGCCCTTAAGACATTAGCGCTCGGCTACACTCAAGAGTGATGCTATAGCCTTCACAGGACGGATATCTCCAGGATAAAACACCCTACTACACCTACTACTAGCATATGTAGTAGATGCTCAACTTGAGCTTGGCAACTCCGAAAAAACCGTTAAGGAAAATCGCAAACGCTTAAGAAACGGCTATAAAATATTTTCCCTTAGGGGTCCCTCTACAATAAGGAGCAACCCCTTTCCATAGATTTTACAAAAGTAGTGAATTTGTTTATATAATTGACAAATACAACTTAAGAAGAAAAACTTCCCGATGTGGGACTAAAATGCTTATATAGTCTCTTAAAACAACAAAAACGTGGAAACTCCACAATGTGGGACTAATGAGTTTTTTCATTCACAAAAGAAAACAATAAATTATAATTTTATTAAAACCTTAAAAATTATATTTTAGTAATCGTTTTCCAACATAACAATAATTAGTAAACAATCAAATAATTCCTTTTCAAAAGAAAAAAAAAAAAAAATCAAATAATTGATTCCTCATCTTGGATACCATCATACCAAGACTAAGTTCACATGTTCGGAGCAACAAAACATAAAGCATACAAACCGGTATGCTTCTGTTCCTCAATTGGGCTAAGAGCCAATCCTATTTGTCTCCCATTTTTGTAGTAGGATCTGACCTTACCAAACCAATTACTTCACATGGTCGCTTGAACGGAAAGCAAATTTCTTGCTTCGCAACTCTTTAGTTTCTCTACTGATTGTTAGGCTTCATACGTATAATGCATCAATTAGTTAAGAATCTAGAATTTCGAATCTATTTGACCTTTTACCGTACCTGCCTGCCTTAAATAAACATGAAACTAGTTTACCGTAATCTTAATTGGCGATTTAATTGGAGAAAAATATGGTAACAAATTTTAGTGACAGGATTTTTTTTTTTTTTTTAAATGTTTATATTAATATTCACAATTAATTAAGGTTAATTTAGTCCTGCACAAAATGTGAAAAATTTAAATTCAATCTAAACTATTAATCTTAACCGTAGATTTTGTCATTTGGGCTACACTTATATACAATTTTAATGACGGGTTTCTGAAAGAGAGAGGAACCAAACTTGGGTTCCTCAAAAATTTCCACATTTTATAAATGTCTTATTAGTTTTAAAGGTTTTTGTGCTTATTAAATTTTTAATAGTGCAATTTATTGTTAACGTAATTAATTTTTTTTGGATATTTTTTAGTATTTGTCATGGACGTCATGCATGGCCTAATTGATTCATGTACCAAACTGATATTTTTTTTTTTTGGAAATGACAAATACTAAAATTAGTCCATGCATGAAGTCCATGACAAATACTAGATGCACGCTTGGACATCTACACATTGGCTTATGCATTACGTTCCAAATAATGCGAGCCTAAACATCCTCTAACAGCACTGAGATATTTGTGAGACGTATTTCTTTGTTAAGCATCTTGTATAGTTCATCCAGGGACCATGACAGCGCAAGAGGACCCCCATAGCTTGCGATTCTGCAGGTACGTAACTGAGTACATTCATCAGAAAGACCTTCGGAAAAATGTAGAGAAAAGAAATTAAACAACGTAATGTAAAGTTGTCAGTACATTGCGGACCGAAGTTCGCTATCTTTTCCGCCTCTATCATCTTTCTGTAACACAACTGTAAGTTGTCAAAAGTGAATAACTTTAAAAAGAAAAACAACTTTCTTTGATTTAATCTCAATTTCATTAGATCAAAGACACACAATATAAGAAATGCAGCAACTCTATTAAGCAAACTCATAAATTAAAACATTTATACATGAATGAAGAAAGAAAGAAAGAGCTTGGTGCATATTGGCTACCTGATTCGATGAAACGCTGAACCATTTTAACACTTCGGTACACATTGAGAATCTCATGTTGATACGTTGCCCAAAGACTACAACTCAAATGTCTGAAGCCTGGGAGAGCTAGCAACAAAATCTGCACCTTTGATCAGTAAATTTGGGACTAAATGATCAGTAAATTTGGGACTAAAGTTTGCTATGTTTGCAGCTTCTATCATCTTTCTATAACACAACAGTAAGTTTGAATAGGTGCGGCATGCAAACTCAGTTTAGTGTGGAATCTGAAAATAAAACTTAATTAGTCAGTCAGAATTCAGAATTCTTCAACAAAATTAAACTAGTACGACCGTTGCCACGGTGGGAGGGCCGACCGAAAAAGAATCAGAACATGAGGTTCGTCTGCGATTACTTTCACCCCGTTTCTGAAAAAGTGATACTTTCGCCACTTTTCCCGAAACGGAGCGAAAGTTTCACTTTTCCTGAAACGGGTTGTGAAAGTATCACTTTTTCATAAACGGAAAATTAGTCGATCCATAAACCAAAATATGGTTGCATGATGTGTTATGCATCCTTTGTGGTGGTTTGCATGATGGCTATGCATTCAATTTTCGAGAATTGTGCCTAAAATTAAAGTATCATTTTTCTTGAAACGGAGGGAGTATATCGGTTTATTAGTTGGAACGGAAAATTAGTTGATGCATAAACCAAAATTTTCCTACATAAAGTATTATGTATCTTTGGTGGTTTGCATAATGAATATATAAATTTAATTTTCTAAAATTGTGCCTAAAATGATAAATACCTCCGAATATTTCATAAAAACTCTAAATTTGATATTGTTGTTTGTGCTCGTTGGATAGATTTTTTTATTAGCTTTCCAACAAGATGAAATTTGTAAAATTCCAAGGCACGGATTTTTAGATATGTTATATTAAAGTTTGCTTTCCAATTATACCCCTAAAAAAATAGGATATATAAGGAGTTATAGTAATTGGACTAAAAGAGAGGGATATTTTTGGTTTTTCAGCATTGACCATTCTCAATCTTTTTGTGGTAATTGATCACTTAGATTTACAAAAAAATGGCCATATAAAGGTCCTCCCTCGCTTCGCTCGGTCGGCCCAACAACTACAAACTAATCAAAGTTTCTACACACAACAAAATAGCAAGAACTTGTTTATCCACGCCCATTGTTTACAGGGTTAAGTGGCAAAATGCCCCAAAATGGACCCCATAGTTGTGAAAATGCCCCGGACGTTAGGCGAAAGATTAAAATGCCCCAAAATGATATCGAAATGCCCCAGACCGTTAAAGTTGCCGTTAGGCATGGTTAAGTGGTCAAAATCAGAATCATGTGGTCCGCACGTGTGATAACATAACATTTATACCCTTTTGACAAATTCAATCAACTCTTATGTTGCTGGGATGATGAAGACACACTCAGACAGATGAATCAAACCCAAAAACCAGCATTTAGTAATTCATCATGCCCATGTTTTAGATAATTTAAAGCAGAACCATGTTTCAGAAATCAAAATTGAAGCCTAATTAGCTGCTGAAGCCCGTTAGGTCTGATGGCATCTAACAAGACTAGCTATAAGTTTGGGATAAATAGACCACCATATTAAGAAATTCCATAGCCGTGAATGAGAAAATTAAATCCCCATTGAAAGTTACATGTTCTTCCCAAATTGAAATCACCTCAACCGAATCCAATTGAACCCAAATCAGTGATTAAGCCCTAAGATGTAAAACAAAGAAAGAAAAACCAACATCTCCATGGTGCATTACAAACAAAAGCTCAAGATTTGAATAATTTCGTCTTATTAAATCAGTCATCTAATTCGTACATAATGATGTATACACCATATCAAACCGCAGCAGCAACATTTTTCAATTAGGGCTTTATAGAATGGAGATTTTAGGTTCCTAAAATGGGTTTGAATTTAAACCATAATTGATACCTAAAAATCCATACATCAACCCTTAACTGATTTATAAACTCCAAAATCCTTAAATCCATAAACACCTGAATCTTTAACCTGTTGGCAGATACCAGCAGAGCAAGGTTGGGTTTCGAAAACCCCAAATCGTAAAACAAAATTAGGGTTATAAGTTACCGGTTCTTCGCTGCAACTTCACAGTTCATCCCCGTCTCTCGATCTCTCTCTGTCTCTCCCTCTCAATCTCTATCGTTCTGGTGTTTTGATATTTATGTGGCTCGAACAAACCACATGTGTGGTACAGGTGTCAGTTAAGTCTACGTGTCAACAGTCTACATTGCCCACGTGTAATGGGTTCATTAGCACACGTGTGACGTCATGTCGGGCGCTATTTCTGTCGATGGGCAAAAGAGACCATTCATGTAACAGTTGACCAGTCACAAAAAAATTAAAATGCCCCATTTTGACTATTATAGGCAAAATTAACGTCTGGGGCATTTCGATATCATTTTGGGGCATTTTAATCTTTCGCCTAACGTCCGGGGCATTTTCACAACTATGGGGTCCATTTTGGGGCATTTTGCCACTTAACCCTTGTTTACAAAAACAGTACTTTTCAGCAGCAAAGCAACCAAAAAAATATATTCATGAACTCAAGTAACTTGATTGTTATGTAGTTGATGCTGTATAAGCAAAACTAAAAATAAGAAACCCCAATATAACCTAAGTCACGTCTGGTGCAGAGAGGTTAACCCTCACCTGCAACATTAAAACAAACAAAAAATATTAGTTGAAGGCATATTGTATTGTTAAAAAACCTCACCCCAAATCAAAATAAATTGAGAAAGGAACAAAACCATAGGTTACATCTGGTGCGAACTGATAAACGTTCACTTGCAAAAAAAAACCACATATTTATGCATCACCCGCTGTATAATTATTGATGAAGTAAAGAACAAAAAATCTCAGAAAAATAAAAAACAAAAGTATCAATTCGATATGAATGTGAAGAGAGTTAGACCTTTATACTGCATATTTTATTCTCTCGCACATCTCTGTATCCATGCATTATAATCTGCAATATCAACAATAGAGGACATCAAAAATTACAGGTTGCAGAGAAGAAGAAACATGGAGAGGAAAAGATGCGGCATAAAAAGGAAAACGTAGAATAAAATATTTGGGTTTGAAAAAAAAAATGGTCTAAATCTTTTCAAGTGGGGGCCGGAAGAAGTGGGGTCAAAAATACCAAAAATTGGTGGTACGAAATAACCGGAGGTTTCTATTGGTCTAAATATATTTGGTGGGGCTCTAAGAAGAGAACTTGATTCTAAGAAAGAGAACTTGATTAATTAATTTTAACCAATTAGAAGGTGTGGAGAAAAATCATGGTCGGGATAAAATCATATTATTAATTAATAATTAATAAAATAAGGAATTAGAAGGTGTGGGACCGTCCATGACTAAGGCATGGTCGGCCGGATAATGAGCCCGGTCCCATGACTCCTTTCCTAATTTTATATTATTTTCATGATGTGAAAGAAATATCATGAAATTAAGGAGTTTGTTGAAACGAATGAGTTTCCATGAGATGAAGGAAACAATAATAATAATAATAAAAAAAAAAAAATAAGGGGTCGCAAGGTGTGGGATCGGCCATGGCTAGGGCATTGTCGGCCGGCAGGTGGCCCGGTCCCGTGACACCTTTCCTAATTTTATATTATTTCCTTAATGTGAAGGAAATATCATGAAACTGAGGAGTTTCATAAGATGAAGGAAATAATAATAATAAAATAATAAGGAATTACAAGGTGTGGAACTGGCAAAAGCTAGGGCATGGCCGGCCGGCTAGTAAACCCGGTCTCGTGACACCTTTCCTAATTTTATATTATTTCCTTGATATGAAGGAAACACCAAGAAATTGAGGAGTTTCCTTAAAACGAAGGAGCTTGTTCAACGAAGGAATTTTCATGAGATCAAGGAAAATAATAAAATAAGATAAAATAAGGGAAGAGGCGTAGGTCCGGCCACGGCGGCATGTTCGGCCGGACGGTGGGCTTGGTCCCTTAGGCGCCTTAATTAATATTTTATTATTATTTTCTTTCCTATTTTGCATAGGTTCATCGTTCCTTCATAATTTTTTGAATGCTCGTTCGTGCATTCAGGTGCTCATTAGTGCATTATTGCTGAGTGCACTTGCACCATTTTGTCGGGGCTTATTCGATAGTGGCTCAGATGCCCGTTCGTTGAATATTTATTACTAACCCATGGAATTCTGCTGGGAAGAGTCATGAATTGAAGTAATGAAATATTATGAAGAACGTAAACTATTTTCTAGAGATTCAGTTAATGAATCTAATGACTAGAAATAATGAATTGATGGCTCTATACTAGTACGTTGTCTATGAGCATTAATTATTCGAGAATTGAGCGATATGAGCTAGTTGAAGCGTCATATTTATTACGTATAGTCAGGGAAAACGTTGTTGCATCCTGAAGACGTTATCGCTCTATACTAGCAGGCAAGTTGTCTAGGAGCCGTCCAATCATTAAGATTTTATACACATGTCTTTTATATAGTCAGGGAAAACATTGTTACATCCTGAAGACATTATCGCTCTATACTAGCAGGCAAGCTGTCTAGGAGCCGTACAATCGTTCGATTCTATATAAAAGTGATTACTGAAACTGTTCAGTATTCATGAAATGTGTCGTTGCCTCAATTGAGAGACTGCATATTCATGTATGCTCTGAGAGGAAATATACTCAGTCAGAGGTTCTTGTGGCATGGGTTTACATGCTTTAATGAGATACATAAGTCTCAGTAGTCATCTGATTGTTGGATCAGGAATATGTAAGATTATGGTTTTACGATTGTAGCCTTTGTCGAAAATCCACCATCAACGGTATCCAATAAACTAGGTCGTATGTCTCTACTATGATTGATCAACGCACAACCTGTGATATTTCAATTATAAAGATAAACAATATAATGCAGAAAAAGAAATAACACAGACACCAGAAGTTTTGTTAACGAGGAAACCGCAAATACAGAAAAACTCCGCGACCTAGTCCCGATTGAACACCAAACTGTATTAAGCCGCTACAGGCACTAGCCTACTACCAATTAACTTTGGAATGGAATGTAGTTGATCCCTAAAATGTATCCAACCGATTAAGGTACAATCGCGCTCCTTACACATCTTGAATCCCAGCAGGACTCAACGCAATTGATTCCCTTAGCTGACGTCACACCAACTAAGAGTTGCTTCAACTCAATTGAAGACTTTAAACCAAATCTGCCTCCCACATATTAATCATATATATGATTTCCTTTTACAATCAAATAGTTTGATCAAAGGTGATGGAAATCGATAGAAACAGACAAAATCTAGTTTTCCCAGTTTGTAAGACTGATAACGTTGTCTTGTATCCGAATTTATAGTAGTTCTATATATTTCTCTAAATCGATTTGAAACATTCCCGGATAACATCAATGACACATATCACTGTTCCGGGCTATTTTCGAATGATAAAACTTGAATCATAATTTTGATTCCGGACAATAAATTGTCCTTAACCAGAATTCATTAAGTATGAAAAAATGTTCACTAAGCTTAGTCATTATATTTTGAGAAGTCCCCAAACTTGGTAATTAGTTCTTGACTCGAAATTCTTTTCTATGCATGATAGTCTAACTAGTTATGCGGCATCATCTAAAATGATAGAAAAGTGAATATAACTTTAGAAATAGGTATTTCAGTCTTCACTTACCTTTTGTTGATGAAGTTCTCCAAAAGCTTCGGTTGATCTTCGCCTTCACTCGGTAGAACGCAATGATGACTTCCATAATCTACTGTTTCTCAACTATATTTCTATCCTAGTACGAGACTTAACTAATTGTAGACTAGAAATCAATATATAGTTTTGACAACTAAATTTGACAGAAAGCTTGAGATAGCAACACTTGTGAGTTCGACCGAGCAATGTTCTAACAATGGTAGAACGCTCTAACTTTTGTTTCTTTCTTGATCTTCTTCTCAGTTGTTCATTGTTTCTTCTTCTTTCTAAGGATTATGTAATTCTTGATCTTCTATCTTTCTTCTAAAGTTCATTTCTTCAAATTTCATGGTTCCCAGAGATCATGATGGAATCTCTACTCTTATGCCGAAAAAAATAACTCATATAATTAATCCTTTTAAAACTTAAGGATGATAACTTTTTAACTTGAAAATCTTTAGTTCTCCCTCTTTGGAAGAAATTTCAAGTAGAAAACCTTTTAGAAAGATATTTTTCATGTTTAGATAAATTTACTACTAAAGCAAATCAGAAATTGTTAATCCTCTTTATCAAGATTAGGTGACTGAAGATTTTATTTTCATTCTTTGGATCTAGTCGAGAATTTATGATTTCATGAATCCCTATGTTGATGGTGTTGATACTTCTTGTGGTTTTGCTCTTAAAATTTATCAACACATGATATTCAGCTTCGTGTTAAGATGCGGATGCTAGAGTTGACTACTTTTGTTGCTGCTTATCTCGTGGAGGTTAAGAGCATTCATGATCAGCTTGATGAAACTTGTTCTCCAATTTCTGAAAATGAAATGGTGGTAACTGTCCTTTCTGGCCTTCCTCTTGAGTATAATGATTTTTCTACCTCTATTAAGATTCGTAATCCACCAGTCACAAGTAAATAACAATTGCATAATTTACCTTATTCTTATTTCAATTCTCTGCATTTTATTTGATAGTTTCATGTATATATCACGTTATTGTTCTCAATTTTGTAGGAGTATGTGATTTAGAATAACAAAAGGAGATGAATGAGCTAAAATATAGAATTACATTTTAAACCAAATATCGGCAGTTGAACGCCTAGGCATGTGTACAAGGGTGTTTAGCACTTATAACATCAATTCTTACAATTCAAGTAAGAATGGATGTAGTATTCACGTGAACAATAAAAATAGAAGAGAAAATCAAGTTAATTATTGGATTTAAACACTCGAAGAATATATGGCTGATTTTTAGTCGTTGCTTGGTGATTAAGCTTTCTAAAGAAGTATTGGCTCATATAAGGAAATAAAAGTCCTGGTTGGAAATAAACTTCTAAATCTAATCTAAAGGAGTTTTCTAAGGGATTTTCAAGACATATATAAAGGAAATTTGAGTTCAGATTGGAGAGACACTTTTAAAGCATAAAACAGTTGCACATAGCTAAAGAAAAATTTTCATCTTTTACATTTGCTTAGGCTAGTTTTATTCTCCCGTACTTATCAATATACTGCATGATAATTAGTTCGTTGGATTGACACCCCATTAATAATGAATTGCATAATTTGTTAATGAGTAAAGAAATTGTAGTAAGTAATCATAGTTTGAATCTGATGCAAAGGCGTTTGCTGCTATTAACTCTAATATGTTTATATCTGCTTAACCTGCACATGGACCTTGCAATAACAATTTTGGGTATATTAGAGGTGGATATAGCGGTGGTAGATTCTCTAATCCAAATTTATTTTCAAGAAAATATGGTATAATAGTGTTGTTATTGATGGACCTACATGTCAAATTTGTGAAAAATTGGTCATGTAGCTCTTGAGTACAATCAGAGGTTCGAATTTTCTTATCAAGGAAGATCTCCACCTTCTAATCTCCGGGCTATGCTTGCATTTTCTGATATTTTTAATGAAGATACTTGATCTGCTGACAGTGGTGCAATCATTTTACTGTTGATACTAACTATTTGACAACTTGTTTTCCTTATGATGGTGATGAAACGATAGCTACTGCTAGTGGTCAAGGTATGCATATCTCTCGCCAAAGTAGTGTTATTAAACATGTGCTTGATCATTTTTCCAGACTTGGTAATATTCTTTTGGTTCCCAAATCTTCTCAAAACTTGTTTTTAGTTCACAAGTTTACCAAAGATAATAATTTCTCTTCAGCCTTTAAACCATTAGGTTTTTATATGAAGTATCTGACCTCGGGGAGGATTCTTTTGCAATAGCCACATAAGAATGCTTTATGTTATGTTAACTTCAATAAGCCACCTGCACTTTCAAGTCGTTTATATCGAAAACGTATATATATATATATATATATATGTATCTTTAGTAGTGATGACTTGATCATTTTAGTATGGTCAAAGTGTCAAGGAAGAATATACAAGTTGTGTTACAACTTTGGTATATTGAACACGAAGTATAATGTTTATCTTTTGAACTTCGTATATGCGACTTAACACTATCTTTGTAACTCGTTACAAGATTATGTGTTGAACTTTAGGTTGATTATATGCCCAGAAAACTATATTTGACTACATGAGTTTAAGGAAGTAGACTTGCGAGACTTGTTTCGTAGTTAAAAGGAATACCATGGGTTTTTTTGTGGGTCGATCCTTATTGGAGATCTTTAGCAGGACCGACCTCTACCTTGGGTATCTCTTGCAGAACCGACCCCTAATAACAAGTGCATTTCCGATTTCTCTATATACCTTAGGGTTTACAAAGATTTCAGAATATGAGTTGCTATTTAGGAAAGTTCACAATGTAATCATAGTATTTGAACACGTGCTAAAATATTAATCCATCCATCTTTTATTAACTGTCCTAGCTAATTGACAAAGTCAAGATATTAAGGGGACCATAAGAAATATCATGACTAACCCTATTTAATGATATATTATTACTAAAATTAAAACAAATATATTAAAAAATATAAATCGGGTAATATCATTGTTTTGGGAAATGTTTTAAGAAAATAAAAACAAGGATATCTTGTATGAATATAGGTAAATTTGTAGTGGAAATGTAGGGAAGGCAAAGAGGCTTAGAGTTTCTATTGATTAGCATCAGTAGTGTTACATGGACTCCAATAACATATATATACATGGAAAAGCAAACCCTAGTTGGGCCGCACATCTATGGGACGTAGGACCTAAAATACTCCCCTTGTGCGGTCCAACCGAACTTCACATGCAGTGCTTCACATATAGTGCTTCGAATGTAGTTCTTCAAATGCCGTTCTTTCCTTGATGACTTGTGCCGAAATCAATTGCCTCATTAAAACTTTGACAAGGAAAAACCCAGTGGGACAAAAACTTGGTACAACTCTTCACATGTAGTACTTCATATCATGTCTCGTATTTTACATGTAGTTCATCACATGCAATACGATCTTCAAAGATCAACTAGTCTAAGTTAATTGCCTCGTTAAAACTTCGTCAGGGATACCCAAAGGGACAAAACCTGAACTAAAGAAGAATAGTACAATATTACGCAAACGTAGAACATAGTTAGACTCGAATATGTTGCCTCATTAAAACCTTGACAAGGAAAACCCAGTGGGACAAAACCTTGACGAAGGGAAAATAGTACAACAGATGCAAGTAAAGGTGATCCGTCGCAGATGATCACTTTGCTCTATTGAAGTTGACTAGTTGCTTCATAACTCCTAAGGCTGAAAATCCTCGTCGGAAAGACAATAGCCTTAGCTGGGAAATTACATTCCCGGTGTTTGTTGTTGTCTCATTAAAAACCTTGCCGAGTAACAAAACCCTATAGGAAAAAGCAACCTCGGTGAAGGAAAATAGTTCAACACACTATTAGATGCTCCCCCTGATGTCAGAAAATTTTCATTAGTCTAGTGCAGTCAGAAGAAGTTTATCACACTTTACTTTGGTGACTTGAATGTTTATAAGACCTTGTTGTTGATTCTGGAAGTTACGTTTCTTAACAGACTATCGCGTTTCATTTCTTTGATTCAGATATTTTCAGTAATATCAACGCGATCTTCATGTCTTCAACGTTCAACATACTTGATGCTTTTAGTGTTGTCTCGCTAGAACCTTGTCGAGTAACAAAACCCTTTGGGAAAAACTATTCTCGATCGAAGGGAAAAAGAGTACAACACAACTTCAATTTCGAAGTAAAATATGTCGACATCATTTCCTTGGATCCTCCCCCTGATGTTGGCATCTTCCCCTGATTACTTTCAGAGTTATTACAGACAGTTCCTTTAGTCAAGTACTTTTCGAAACTGAATATCGGTAATAACTTAGAAAATAGTCTATCGTATCTCCTCCTGATTACTTTCGTTGGAGAAAAGATTATTGTTCCTTAATAATCAACAACTTTTGGATTGCACTTTCATTAGCATTCCTTTTTATGTCTTTGTAGGGATAAAACAAATTTATGTCAATGGTTACTTTTAAGTGCATGATTACATTCACTATACCATTCCAATGACGTTGCGTTGGCGCTGAGCTATATCTAGCTAACAACTTCCCTGAGGATGCAAAATTTTATCGAGTACATTATTATACTAAGTACAACAACGCGTCTATTGTACTTAGATATGGGAATTTCATCTCCCAACACATCTTCGTCATCTTCCTTTAGACGAAATGGTCACTTACTTACATTTGAACCTCGACTAATCATGGGAGTGATATCCGGATGCATGTCTTTGTTAAATTGCCTGACAACTTTAGACAAATGCAAACTGGTGGGATAATATACCACAAGCTCAGTATTCGGTCGAGCTTTCCCCAGATTTTGCATCTCAAATTCGGATTTCAAAAAGCTTTTAAGGTCTCTTATTACATCAAGAGTACCCATCATGTCTGTACCATCGACATAAATAGCTATAATTCCAAATCAGGAACTTTCTTGTGAATACGCAAGGAAAAATAACTTACTTGTCTATCCCCTCCAAATCGAATAGTCCCTTAGACGGGTATACCACATCCGCCTGTTTGCTTCAATCTATAAGTGTGCGTTATATCTAACTGTAAACGCACTCTGTGGTTTAGGGTCACTTGATTTGGGAAACAAAAGGTTATCAAGTACTTTTGTAAATATCGGCTATCTCTTGATTCTTTCAGAAATACGTAACAACCACATGCATATGCTGCATTTCAAGTCCTTTTGAAATTACCAAGATAACTGAGTAGCGGAACACTATAAAGTTCATTACAAGAGAACAATTCCAGGGCGTTGTGAGAAACCTCGCGCCACAAGGCGAGTCTTCATACTTTCAGACTGCTTTCTTCTCATTATGCTTTGTGACGAATTAATCATGTATGTCCAAGAGGTTTTACACTTGGTTGGTTAGCACTACCACACCAAATACCTGTATATTTGTCAAAGAACCAAGTTCTACCTGGATTGTATAGGCCAAATACGCTCTTCGTTGAAATTAAGCAACAAGGAGCTTAGTTCGATATCATCTTGCTCAATTTCCTTAAGCAAGTGTATATGAAATTAATCATCAATATGCTCGCATGATCTTTCCATTAACTCGTGCGCATTCTCATAATCCACTTGGGATGTCATTGTTCTCTGGAATCATTAAACTTCGGAGCGTCCTCCAGTTTGATTCATGGACATATTCAGAGACAATCTTATGAGATGATTTCTGATGATATAAATAAGTTGTGCCTTCCCCACCTACTTCCTTTCTAGGTGAGGATTGATCGAACCAAGTGGTCTCTCCGACTTCCTTTATGAATCCACGTCCTCAACCACACTTCCACTAAGTGTAGTTGCAACACCTTAGTCTATGATGTATATCCCTTCTTGAGGATTTGTAACCTTGCAGGTTGGTTTGCAGCTGGTATGTGTGATCTCATCACTTTAGTGACATCAATGTACATTCTGAAAATTGATTATTCTCGCTTCACATTTACATTTGTGGAGTACCAGAATCAATATGAGACACAGTGGGAACACACCACGACAATTCCTGTCGTTCCCTTAGAAAATACGTTTTCTTATCTCCCCCTAACGATGGGAAGAATGTCTCATTAAAATGACAACCCGCAAATCTAGCGGTAAGATATCTCCTGCCAAAAAATTTAAAATACAGATAATGTTGGGTAATCATTACCAACATAACTACTTAATAATTTTGAAGACCCATTATAGTACGATGTGGAGTCATAGTGGCACATATATAATGCAACCCAAAATGCGTAAGAACACAAATTTCAGGCTTAAATCCAGTTACCAACTGGTATGCAGAAAAAGGTTGACTAATATTGGGTTCTAAAACGAATTAAGTAAAGATGCGTGTAATATTGCATATCCCCCAAGCAATTAAAGGTAGGTTTGTACGCATAACCATGCCTTAGACATCATATGTAACCTTTGATGATAGCTTTTGCGAGACCATGAGGTATAGGATGCTCTGCATTCATCCTATTAAATATGCAATAACCATCAAGTCCGTTTGATGTGCACTAGCTAGCATTTTCAAGGGGTGGTGAGCCCTTACATGTAAAATATATGCTAGTATTTTTCCAAACGCAAATTTCTTGGGAACTATAACTAGTCCAAAATTTCAAAACATTCGCCAGAGCCAAAAGTCACTTTAATGGTCCGCATTCTGCGTGAATATTTTTATAAATTTCAGCTCGTTTTCTTGTGATATGGATTTTTTCTTACCGTTTGCATCTTAGGATGGTCTCGATCCTGTTTTACTGAAGGCTTTGTACAAATGAGTGATATGCTTTCTCACGTAAAAGCATAATGGGAAGGGGGTTATGCATCTAGTACTTTAGAAAACACTTATTGAGAGATATGTCGTCACTTCGCATTCTGTCAATCTTTTTCCCATTGTCTCGTCCACTCAAACACAGTTATGTACATATGATTCCTTTCAAAACGAAACATCATGTCATAACCAAAGTTCCTTTATGGTTATGTCAAAGCCTGTATGAGTCAATTCTCAACATTTCATCGTTGGAGTCAATATGGATTCAATAATCCAAATACTATAGTGATTTACATTTCACTAGATTGACTCATTAGTTTCTCTAAGATATATTTCCCTCCAAACATATTAGAGACTATAAAAGATGCAATCAATTACATTCTCATCATTGTAAGATTCCATATGATATCCACTTGCATGGGTCGCTTTGGAATTTAACAAGGTGATTAGCTCTCGGTACATATAGAGCTTTTGTGACTTTTAATCTTTGTTCCATCTTGGAAACAAATTTGAACATTGCTTCGCTCGATGATCCAATCATCGTAGTCACATTATAAATAATTAGTTCAAAAACTATGTATATACCTTAAACTAGTGGGAGAAAAACCACTATCAGTTGGACATTGAGTCTTGAGAGATTTAATAAGTGGGGTGGCCTTATTATGTAACAAAAGTGGGATTTAACTCAAGTACTTTAGAGTGAATATATGTTACGTTTCAGGGGGGATGATATGTTTTTCATCCAAATATATCTCAAGTGCATTAGAAAATTTATGTCTCGTAGGAATGGTGTACTTTTCATTCCATAAGCGCAGATATTGGATCTAGTTCAATTAAATAATCAATTGGCCAGGCAAAGTTCTTTTTGTCATTAAAGTTGATGTCTAAAGTATTACCTTTAGAAATACTTTAAATTTCCTATGGAAATGGAAATTGGTTACTACGATGATACACATATTACATTGTATATACAATCAGCTATGACCAGGTGCATTTCCAACTCTTTTATTTATGATGGGAGCTAGAATTACATTTTTAGCTGATCCCATGTTTGGTTGATACTTGTGTGTTGGTGTTATTACTACCGAAGACAAAAATACATCTTTGTCTCATGATACATATGTCCCTCTGCACATATTTCACTATGCCAGCAAGTGGATTACATCCCACAGAACATTCAAATTTGGGGGGAAATATCAAGTATCCAATAATGGCGCTCAAGTACATCTAAGCTCCAAATGAATACATTAGAATCGAGTTTCTACAACCAATTGAACAAAAGACACCATTCAACTGTAGCCAATATCATATTCAAGAGAACAAAATTTAGGCCAAAATTCTTTATGATCAAAGATCAACAGTCATAATCTGAGTTGATCGTTTATATAATATGGATTTATCTTAAGACAAAGAAAAACCAGAACTAGGCATGTTCTGAAAATGTATTCAACGTTAAAACCCACAATAGTTACATACCTCAAGCCAAACTTTGGTTCAATCCACACATACACAGAACCGGAACCCACTCGCACATGCACGCCCCACTACCAGAACAAAATAGGATTCGGCTAAACCGGGACAACCGGGTAGGAGTGGACCGGATTGGATCGGATTGGATCGGCTGGACCAGGTTGGAGTGGACCGGATGGACCGGGTAGGTTGGACCAAAACCTCTTGGGTTGGACCGGGTCGGGTTGGACCAGACCGGGTCAGTCTTTCCTTCTTCTCCTTCCCCGGAGAATTAAAAACGACAGACATCATATCGATATCATCAACAGATTCTTTTTTCTTTTTAGGGAATCAACCGAAACCTAACTTTCACGGTATGTGTCGACAGCGTAATTAATTAAAATTGAAATCCCAAATAAGATGAAAATCCTTCGAAATCGTACTCGATGATCGACATGGAGGAAAAAAAATCAACAAATTCAACTTAGCTCCGCGGCAGAGCTTCGTGCATGATAACGTTTTTTAGTGGAAATGTAAGGAAGGAAAAGAGGCATAGAGTTTCTATTGATTAGCATCAATAGTGTTACATGGACTCCAATAACATATATATACATGGAAAAGCAAACCCTAGTTGGGCCGCACATCTATGGGTCGTAGGCCCTACAACAGGTAGAAGCTTTATTTGGAATTTTATAGTTGTCCATAAATATTTTTATTTAAAAAAGGAATGACAATTAATATGAAAAATATGGAATAAATTTTTTTCTTTATACAATGGTGATATTATCTAAGATTTTGGATTGAGTTTATATTAAAAATAATTTTATGATTATAGAAAACAAAGGGTATATTTGATAGTTTAAGGGGAAAATATGTCTATAAACAGAGCGGACGGATAAAAAAAATAAGACCAAAATAGAATATAGGACTGATAAAAAAAGACAGAGAGAGTATTTATTTATTATTCAAGTATATTCCTTGATACTCAAGCTAAGATCCTGAAATATTTGAGAATTGCTTATTTTGATTTTCGAATTTATGTCTTTAATTTTCCAGTTATTAAAGAACGCGAAATTGGGGGATATAAAAAGGAATTGGGGGATATTGATTACTTCTCCCAACCCATGGTGTGTGTTAAGGGGTGACTTTTTGGTATGAAAATACTAAAATACCCTTTGGTTAATTAAAAAACATTATGAAAAGACTATACTACCCTTTCCCCTAAAACTTAAAATCAAAAACCAAATTCATATATCCCCCATTCTCAATTCAGTACCGACACTGTCCTAGGGTGTTCTGAAAAAAAAAATTCATCGTTCTTCATCTGTTCTTCGTCGATTAATCGTCGATTCAAAAATTTCTTCGTCGATTAACCAACCCGCATCATAAACAATGCCTCCACGAAAGAAACCAAATGCCCAATCAAACTCAACATCATCGATTGCTCAACAAAAACAGGCAGAAAGAATTTCTAAGATTGCTCAAGAGCAAGAGGACGACGAAGCAACGTTCTCGGACAATCAACTACTCAGAAATATGGCTTTTGTGAGAAGGTAAGTGATTTTAAACTACTTTGTAGGTGTTTCAATCGATCTATAGCAATGGGTTTAGGTTAGAATCGCGAACCCTAACACAAACAGTTGAGTTTCAGAGAGCACATGCATTGAAATTTGTATAAATACAGTGCCGGTTTATGTGTTCCGGCATTCAATCTAGGATGAATACAATACCGGTTTCCAACCCCAGATTAACCAGAAATTGAATTTTCCATACCGGAATTCAATCTAGGATGAATACAGTGTCGGTTTTTAGTACCCGCAGTATTTGATAATAATTCGTGTATGCCGGTAGTGGACTTAAAACATACAGGAGAGTTTATGAATTTGTCACCAGTACCGGCATAGATTTTTTGTTTCATTACATGCCGGTTTTGGGTACCGGCATTCTTTTGTAATAATTCGACAATGCGGGTAGTGGACTTAAAACATATAGTAATACTGTCAATAATACCGGCATAGATGTTAGGTTGCATTTGTATGCCGGTACTAAAACTGAAGGTGAGTTGTCTTATATTTTGCTTTCCGTGTGCTTACGATATAGGTCAAAAGCAAAGGAAGCCAACAAAAGAAAAAATAAAGATGCTGTAACTAGGAGAAGAAGGAAGGATGGTCTTGATACTCCTCAGTCTTTGCCTCCTCGGGGGAAAGATGAAGTTCGTAAGATACGTTTGGGGTCTGGTACAAGAGGGATAATTAGGGAGAGTGGTAGTGACCGTAGTGGATTTGCGAACCGTGAGCACGATGATCAAGATGAACAACATGAAGAGGAAAGTCAATTAGCAAGCCAAAGCGAAGTTGGTGGCCCAAGTCAACAACCAACACAAGGCAATGGCAAGAAGGGCAACGTCAAAGTGAAAGTTAAAGGTTCCCACCTTCCTCATATTAATGACATGATACCTGATCTTGAACGTGGTAGAAAGTGTCAAGGCGAAGCTCCGGAACCAAAAACACTATTCGGATACAAGCACTCGTGGGCTTGTACTATCTATCTAACCTATGTAAGTATTTTCTATCTTGTACATATGTATGGTTGTGTATTTATGTAAAATCTCTTAATTGTATTGTCTCTCCTAATTGTACATCTTCATATTACCCTTTTGTAACGATAATATATCCAAACCATCCTCTGCAATCTCTACACTTGCAATGTCTTCGATATGTGATGGGAGTCCGTACTTCCTTGGCCTACCCCTTCCCCTTCGAAATAAAACCATGTCAACTTTGCTATCACTTTGGTTTGTCACCACCTTAGCCTCGTCACCTTGTTGTTCTTTGTCACTTGATGATGATACTTTTGGCGGCCTACCTCTTTTCCCTGGAACCTCCGCTAGATCGACTATGGGTATGACTTCGGAATGCTCACCTTGTTGTTCTTTGTCACTGGATGATGATACCTTTGGAGGCCTACCCCTCTTATTTGGAACCTCTGCTAGATCGACTATGGGTATGGCTTCGGAATGCTCACATTGTTGTTCTTTGACACTTGATGTTGATACCTTTGGCGGCCTACCCCTCTTCTTTGGAACCTCCGCTAGATCGACTATGGGTATGGCTTCGGAATGCTCACCTTGTTGTTCTTTGTCACTGGATGATGATACCTTTGGCGGCCTACCCCTCTTCTTTGGAACCTCCGCTAGATCGACTATGGGTATGGCTTCGGAATGCTCACATTGTTGTTCTTTGACACTTGATGTTGATACCTTTGGCGGCCTACCCCTCTTCTTTGGAACCTCCGATGAGTTGGATTTTGGTGTGGATACGGATTCCTTCGTTTGTTGTTGACTTAGCGGTTCCTTCCTTGGCCTACCTCTTTTGTTTGGAACCTGCGCTTCCACGAACCTTTGTTCCGAAATCTCACATGCGGTTAGATCTCGTTTCTTACTTGCCGCGAGTTCTTCTTCACGTTGAGTCATTTCTTTCAATTCTACCCTTTGTTTTTTCCTTTTTGTTTTAGTTTATGGTCTTCCTGTTGGATCTCCATTTCTTGGCTCTTCGCTTTGTGTGATCCATGGACGAGTAATTAGCCTTAGTTGGCTCAACAAGACTTGTAACCGAGGTGCTACGTGAGTAAGCTTCGAAGAATTCCTTTGCTTCTTTCGTATCCCATGGAGATTGCCCGGGATCTCCCGAAGGGGGAGGGTCGAAAGATAGTTGCTTCCAAAACGTATCAATAACCTCAATAGGTATCAGTTCTTCATACTTCACAAGCATATGACGACACGGAAGCCCCAATAAAGACATGTCGGGACAAATACACACATCACCCGGTTTTTCGTAATTTTTCTCATATTCCATTTGTCTCATCATATGTTTTATTGCCCAATGAGAGACGTTGAATTATATTCCTTGGAGAAACTTACCATAACGAAGAAATGGAGCCATCCTTTCCATTGAGCTTTTCTCAAAAGCCGCCTTGATCCTATTGATATCTTGCTTAAAGTATTGCTCCATTGCCTCGGTGACCGTAACCACATTGCCTTGACCGGACTGGATGAGATCTTTAAATCTCCCATGAGCGGCCTCAGCTGCACTAGTTGCTTCAGTCTTGAAGTGTCTATACCGGTTTTTCCATGCACGTACAAATTTTTCTTTGAACTTATCCAACCATTGAGTCCGACAATACCAGACGGCAGTCGGATAAACTTCGTTCCAATCGGCAATAAACTTCTCCAATCTCTTTTCGTACATAACCTCGGTAAGAGACCAATAAACTTTCTCCCAATCTCTTAGAAATTCCAACCACTTTTTATGATTTTCCGCATGTTCTTTGTCCACTCGCTCCTTTATCTTGCCTCTCATCATCTTCTTCTTCTTCGGGGATAGTTTGTTCTTTCGAACATCTTCCTCTAGTTGTACCATCATTCTCTTCTTAATATCCGCCTTTGCGGGTTCAAACAAGGCATGGCAAGTTTTTATCACATTATTACGTATATGATATGTACATAGGAAATTTTGTGCGTCCGGGAAGACGTCGGATATTGCTTTCATTAATGCGTCATCGTTATCGATTCACGATGACCCTCGGAAGTTGATTTTCCCGGAAGAACAATTTCAATTGTCGTAATGCCCAATGATAATTATAGTCCCTCTCGTTTTCCATTAAACACCAAGCCAATGTGAATGTTACCTTGTCCGAGGTTTGCCCCACGATGTTGAACAACGGCATATTGTATTTGTGTAGGTGCAATCCATCAAAAAAACACCACAACATGTATTTGCCAACTGTGAAAGCAAAGGATGCGAAATGAATATTTGAAGGGGCTTCTCGTCCGGTCCTCTTTTAATGATACGCGTGTAGTTGTAATCCCAAACTATCTTCTCAAATTCTTGCATAACGCTCCTCCCTTCCCATTCCACCCTTCTAATAGTTGCTTGTGCGGCATAAATTGTACGTAGAGAAGACACGTTAGTCTCGTCCTTTTCCTTGAAGCCTCTGAGAATTTGTCTCGGTTTGATAAGTGCTTTGGTCAATCTCTTTACATCCTCGAACTCGTCAGGTTTTAGCTTCGCAACTAAGGAGTGACCAACAAAATCTTTCGGATCCCGGTGGTTATGATAGCCACACAAAACCTCACAATCCCATTTGTTCATGTCATTTAAACGGAATACAAGCTTAAACGGGCAATTATTCTTCCTAAATACGAGTCTTGTATACCCTATTAGTCTTCTTTGGATACACATAATCCTTTCTCTTGTGGCTATTCTTCTCCTTGTATTTCCCACTTCTCTCGCAAGCCATCTCAAAACGCCTCTTCAAACCTTCGGTATTCCTCACCAACACACACATGTTCTTAAGGGTCGTCTCTTTAGCCCAAGCGATTGCTTCCTTTGGATCTGTTATTCCCTACATAAGAACAATTTAGCATTCATTAGAAGGTTCATTACTAGCAATCCATTAGTAATGTTCGGGATACTAGGTGAAAAGTATTCTTTGGTTACATAGGGAGGGATTTTATAGTATTCCGACGTATCCCGATAAAGCGGCTCTGCATTTGTTGGATTAATATATGGCACCACCTAAAGATCGAATGCAAATTAGTTCCAAACACAATTACAACACTATGCCGGAAACCCGTACCGGAATGCTCGACCATTGTTCCGGCATTGTCTAAGTTAACCAAAACGGAAGACCAAATTTGAAACCTATTCCGGCATATGTGTTTCATAAGAAAACAACGCCGGAAGCAAGGATGTCGGCATTATCGTAACCTATTGTTCCAAGCCGGTACACAATTCCGGCATTGAAAATGCCGGAATTTAGCTTTGGAAAACATTTATTCCTGCATGTTTTTTTGTAGGTGCCGGCATTGTAAAGTTGTAACTGAACAACGCCGGTTTTGTTGCCGGCATTATCGATATTGATGATACCATGCCGGTACCCAGTTCCGGCGCTGATGTTTATTAAGTTTCAATGCCGGTTTTTTGGTTTGAGATGGAATTGTTTCATGTATGTTTTTCATGCAGTACCAGCATGGTAACCTATCAATGAAACCATGCCGGTTGAATATTCCGTAGTATATTCCTTGTTAGGTAAAAAGGTTAAATATGTACCGGTATAATTTTTTGGTAGAATTATATGCTGGTTTATTATTCAAAATGGGGGATATCAGTTTACCGGCATGGTCGTAGTATGAATACAATGCCGGTACCGTGACTACCGGCATGGTATTCATACAACTACCATGCTGGCAACGAGGTTTTTCAGTTGAAAAAATGGCGGGTTTAAATAAAAAATTCGATTTTTCCTCATCTTAGCAGCTTTACCTGTGTGTTGGGGATGCTAGTATGTTGTGCAAGTTTACTTTCTTGTGTTGGTTCTTCAAGAAACTCTCCATACTCGTCAAAATCATCATTTAAGGGTGTTGGCTCAACAAAGAGTTGCAATTGTGAGTTGTTGTCGTTAGCTGAAGATTCAAGATATGATCCTTGTTTTAGTTGAGCTAAAGATTCAGCAGCAGCAATTCTCTCTTCACAATCATCCTCCATTTTCCCCCAAAAAAGTTCCCTCTCAAATACTTTTTCTCTCCTTCTACTCTCTAACTCACTCACCCAAAATCAAATAAAACACACACTAATCATTTATAAAAAATCTTATGATTTTACTGATTATTATTAATCACTAATCTTGATTATTGAGGGGTAGATTAGGATTTAAAAAAATAATTAGATAAGGGGTGACCCCGAATTGATATCTGGATCCAGTTTTTGTCCTTTTCTTATATCCCCCAATTCCTTTTTATATCCCCCAATTTCGCGTTCTTATTAAAGCATATATCTGGAGAATATATTAGTAAAGTTTACTTGTATGCTAGCTAATATTGAGTTGTCATCCTTGAGAGATTTCGATATATTAGTAGGATATTAGCGGGAAATACAAAACCGAAAATTGGTATTTATTGCATATATTTTGATTTTCGGTTATGCAGATTCCTTGGTGTCCAAACTACATTGGTCTATAAGTATTGAAGTTTTCACTTCTCACAAACTTATTCTAGAACACACACACTTTATTTTATAGTCAGTGTGGGAAGCCGACTAGTAGTATTATTCGTAATACTCACATGGAGAGGAGAGTAAACTAATTAGGCGAAATCTTTTACGTCTGCTTCCTTTAAAGACTTATGTGGGATCAAGAAGCATATAGAAGTACCGTTGGTGGGAAACTAGAATCATATTGGTTTTTGAAATCTTTTACGTCTGCTTCGTTTAAAGACTTATGTGGGACCAAGAAGCGTCTAGTAGTACCGTTGGTGGGAAACTAGAATCATATTGGTTTTTAATTATTAATTCGATTGAGTAAATGTAGTTGAACTTTGATTGCACCTAGTTTGTTTATTCTGTGATCATTTTCTTCTGATCTCTTCTGTTATTGAGTCCGTCCATTTATAGGCGCGTCGAAACCGGATGTATCTTATAATAGCATCCAAGACTCAAAGATTATTCTAGTGAACGCCTGCATTCAGACGTTCTTTATATTTGTGCCTGACTATAATTTAGTCTTCTCTCGCTAAGCTTAACTTCTGAAAATACCAAAAAGAATATGGTATTTGTCAGTATTTGGTTAGCCCCATGACTATGGAGTATGGACGCTCTTAGGTATTTTACTAGTAGGGTAGATAAAAGATACGTAAGTAAGATGTAAAGTACAAAGTCAAAATACAAAAAAAAGACATGATTTAAGATCTTTTAAAATTTATTTAGATGGTACTTAGGATAATTGGAAATGAGAGTTAATACTGATGGGGAATAGGAAAATTGGGGAATTTTTTTTATTTTTATTTTTTTAGTTATTCACAAAAAAAAAGAAAAATAAAAGGAAAAAAAAAGAACAACTAGTTAGAAACATTTTAAGCTTCTAAATGATGGAAGAGAGAAAACTGAGAAAAAAAATAATTGTATTCCTTTTCTACCCCTTAAAACTCGTCTAAATTAATGATTTTTTATAGATTACCCAAAATCTGATTATCTTTTCTTGTAATTAAAGACCCATATACAAATACCGATCAGACTGAAATAGCAAAATATGGAAACTGAACGTCGTTGATTGTTCCTCTCAGGCCAAGCACCGTGGTTGATGATTTCGCTACGCTATAGCTTAATTGTAGCGAAATGCAACTACTATGATCTTCCATATCGCTTTAGAGTAGCGATATCCCTTAGCTACTCTACAAAGTTGATCAGATCTGATGAGCTTTGTAGCTTAGAGAAATCACACGAAGACTGGGTATCTGTTTGCTTTTTCACTCTACAGAAACTCAGTTTTCGTTTTTCAGTTGAAACGGATATTGAGCATCTGTGGGATTTTACACGGAAATTGAGTATCTGTTTCTGGTTTTCACAGTTTTACACTCTTTTTCACTCTGTTTTACTAAAACTCCTTTTTTTACCTATTATATCTCTTTTTTTCCGTCTTAATTATCTTTTAACCTATACAATTACTTCAACGGAAAAAAATTGAAGGAAAAAAAAATGGAAACTGAGTATCTGTTTGCACTATTTAAACAGAAACGGAATTTCCGCACAGTATAGCTAAGGGATGGCACAACACCATAGTGTGAACCCTTTTCCCTTATCTTTAAATAAGCTATAACTAAGAGAGATCCCTCACCATAGTGCTTGGGCTCATAGCTACAGATGCTAATGAAGGAGTAGCTCCCAACAAGTTTGTTTCTCTACATACTAAGTTATAATCAAATTGCTTATAAAAAAAAAGAGTTACAATCAAATTGAAAACTAGAAACCGGAGATGTATCTACTAAATCATCATCCTTCGGGTCTATAGATAGCCTATCCGAAAATAAGAAGTTAAGGCCTATTCGTATGCACATGCCAAAAAAAAACTTTTTGGAAAACCAATTGTGCCACTATGGGAAAACCACAGAGCGACCGAGTTTCTAGCGCGCGTTATTGACTCCAGCGCTGGCGTTATAATCAATATTACCAACGTTCGACTTTCTAACGCCTATAAATACCACACACCTTCACACTTTACCTATTGTTCCCTTCTCAACTTTTCTCTGCTCCTTTGTTCTCCTCCCTTCACACTTTATCTTTCGTTTTACTTCTTAAACAAATATGGCGAGTGAGAAAAGAAAAAGAAAAAGAAAATTCAAAGGATCTGCTAGTACCCCAGCCAGTGGATTAATCTTTGTTGTGGATAAAGATTATGAGTTTCAAAATATTAGACAAGTAGATGGTGAAGGTGTGTTCTCTAATCACATATCTGACCATCAGGAGCGAGTTAATTCAGTTAATCTAAGAGGTGGATGGTCTGAGTTCCGTACGATTTTTCAGTTACTTCCCCCTGTTATTCAAGAGAGAGTCTGAAGATATCCTTGGAGATATTTATATCATATACAACCTAGAAACCACATGACTCAAGGAGTTAAAGTTATATTAGAACGGTGGTAAACACGTTCTTTTTTCAAAGACTTTGAATGCGGTAAGTCAGTTTTTTCTAGTATTAAAATTTTAAATTATGTATTTTATTTTATAAAATTCGACAAACTCCAATTATGAATAAATGTTGTTAATAGGAGTTACACCGATAGATTTGTACATGTTAACGGGAATTCCATGTGTTGGAAACTTACTTCCATTTAACAAACTAAATTGGTTATCTGAAGATAAGTGGAAACAAAGACTTCCTTTATACTCAAATGAAGTAGAAGGAAATGAATCATATAGATAAATAAAAGCTCATGGTTTAAACGTGTTTGGGTTGAAAAGTATTTTACAACGTTATGCTAAGAAAATGAATGAGAACATGTTAGAAAATAATCAATATTTGTTCCTGAACATTATGAGGAGCTCGAACGTCTGTTTGTATTGTGGACACTAGGCCAATGTCTATTTCCAAATGCTAGCTCAGTGGTGTTAATTGGTTTTCTCGAAGCATTGGAAGATTTAGATCAAGCATCAACATATGATTGGGGGTCTCTAATTTTATCAGAGGTTTATATATCCCTCGGTGAATGCTCGACGTGTGTCAAAGATAGTTTTAATGATTTTTGGGGAGTTTTGGAGGTAAGAACCAAGATTTTTCACACTGTTTGTTCGTTATTTTCACATGAAAATTTTAGTAACCAATAATGTTATTATTTTCAGTATTGGTGGTATACATATTTTCGTGTTTCGGAACCTTCTCTTAAGAATCACACAAATGTTTTTCCGGTCATACTGAAGTACGATTCCGAGAATTGGCAACCAGAACAGATTGAAAATGGTCAACGTACTGCTATTGTTCATAAGATTCAGCAGTTGTGTAGAACAAGCCTTAACCTTGTCACTCAGCCGTATGGAGAAATCCCTGAGTTCGAAAAAAAAACAAGCTCAGAGAATGGTACAGCTAAGCCTTACAAGAATCGTGTTGTACAACCCTATTTCTGGAAAGGGTGTTTGGTATTATGGTGAAAGACAAATTTTTCAGTTGCAAGGAAGATCAGTGATAGCCGTCAACCCTTATCCAAGTTAAGAGGTTTTTGAAGATGTCTACTTCAAATTGATAAGGTAAGGTCATCATTGGCAAGAATCTGATGATTTGATCCAGGAGCCAATGGACAGAAATGAGTACCTCTATTGGTTTAACACTATTTTCAAGCCCAATACTGTTATGCAACCGCAAAGTTTGGGTCGAATGGATATCCCAGCTTTAGGTAGGATGCCACTTGCCGATGAATTTCTTCCTTCCGAACCTCCACCAGATACGGGCGACGCATTTGCATATCCTTCTCAAAGTTCATAGTCAACTATGCCACCATTTTCTTGGGATGTACAGACTATATGCACCACATCTGGAGAGATTGTTACTTATCCAATTGCTTCAAGTGCACTTGATCGGACTTATCCATATTGGGGGGTCAATGGTACACCGGAGAAGTATCAGACCTAGTTGAACGATTATCATGCTCTATTACATGGATTTCAGAAATTCCACTTGGAAGAGTTGCAAAAAGTGAGGGAAAGCATGATGTTTGACATGAGTCAAGGATTTGACGGTAATGATGGTTCGGGTAGTAGTAGAGGCATGAGTCCCAGTCTTAGAGGAATGAGTCCCAATGGTAGAGGAATGACTCATTTGAGTCCCAATGGTGGAGGAGGCATGAGTCCCAATGGTGGAGGAGGCATGAGTCAGCGAAGTCGTGGATGTGAAAGAAGTTTGAGATGCCGTTCTATGCAGGAGGTACCAGAAAGTTCTACTCTAAACTAAGTGTTAGATACTTAATTAGTACGAGGTGGTGATGAAAACATTGGCTTGGATACAACTCATGCACGTATGTTTAGTCATTTTCCAACCGACATAATGAGTCCAGGTAGTGGTGTGAACATGGAAGTAATTAGGCAATCGACTCAGTATACCCCAATTGCCTCCCCACACCCCCAATTGCCTCAATCTCATCGGTATTTCAACCATTCCAGCAACAATTGCAGCAAACTCCTCAAGAATATCAATAACACGTATTTCAAGATTTGTATCGTGTTCCCATGCGCCCTGAACCCATTATTTATCAAGGTGTTTGAGGGTAAAAACTGATTATGTTGTTTTTGATAAATTTGGGTGTGTTGATGAGAAAAGAATTCAAACCCTAAATAAATGTACTGCACAGGAGTACTTTTAGATTCGAGTGATCAATCTGTAAGACTCTGGACTAAACCAAGAAATGGTCGTTCCAGATTCAATTCGGTCACAAAGTGAAGGAGAAGGGTTGATCTTAGGGAGGGAAGCGAAGAAAGTATTTGAGATCAAAATGTTGAATTATGAAGGTGTGGCTGTTTTATGACTTCTATCAGAATGTGGAACTGGCTTGAAGAATGTAAGCTTATTAGTTCTTGGTGTTTTCTAGATACTTGTGTTGATCACTTCTGTCCCCTTTTGAAATAGGTTGGAATCCTATTTATACAAGTCATGTTCGAGCACACTCTGATCTCGTAGGAAGTGGAGGTGATTAAGCAGTGGAGAAGTGGGGTTGTGTAAAAAGTGGTGATCACCACGTTTTCATTACGAGGGAAAACTGGTCACACTTTCACCCACTACTCTCATTGCTGTTAATCGTCCGTCCTTTCCTAACACTTTCTCGTAATGGGCGCGTTGCACACTGCACGTTGTAAACCGCCAGACCAATACCCCAGTGAGCGTCCCCCAGTTTGTGACATGTTTGATGTCTCGAGTAAATGGGTCAAGTCGTGAGACTCGGTGCTAAAAGCAGCACATAGTGCTTTTAGGTCAAATGATAAAATTATTTGCGAAATCAATATTTATAAAACATTGCTTATAATCAATGTATATAAAGCATCGCTTTTAAACAAGCAGCTGAAAATAATCGATGTGCAGGAAACATCGTTATTTGAGAGCTCGTTCAAATTAGTCGCGAATTGAGCATCTTAAAAAAGTAGCATGACCGGCCACCTTTGGGCGATCGTTTGAGAACCCTATGGGTAAGCTACCACTTGGTCGATCGCTCCCTGTGGAGGAGGGTGGCCGATGATCACAATGTTACCCTGTTGGCCTCCTGAAAATAAATCTAAACCATCCGACTAGGCTAGCGAAGTTGGATGGACGAGATGATTTGCGGCAGTTGCCTACTGTCATTGATTTAAATTAGGGTATAGAAGCCGTGTGGCCAACCCTATTTTGGCTGATCGATTGAAAGCGCTGGGCGATAGTTTGAGCAGGCCGATCGGCCATGTGCAAAGGTGGGTTGCCAGTGAGCACGCTGATACCTTCGGGGCCGCCTGAAATTGAATCAAAGTCACTCGATTTGGCCAGCAAAGATGGGTGGTTGTGATTGATTTGCGACAGTAGTACGTTACCGCAGCACAAACTAGGGCTTCCAAAACAGCGCGTTCACCCTACTTTAGGAAAAACGGTTTGGTGCCCTTTTGACTCGCCGTGGGTAGGTCGATCGACCATGGATAGATTTGGGTCGTCGGTGAACACGTTAGCACTTCTTTAATTATTCGAAGGAAGATCTAAGCCGTCAAACTAGGCTAGCTAAGTTGGGCGGTCGTGATGTTTTTTGAGACCGTTTTTGCCGGTCTTAGCTTGTTTGAGCTCATTTTTCAAAAGCGCGATCACCCATGTTCTGGCTAACGTTTGAGGGTGTTGAGGTTGAACTAAATGGATTCCAACCGGCTGGGATGTTAGTGGGCCCGCCTGTCATCATGATGATCTTCTAGCTCCGCTAGGAGTAGGCTAGGCTTGTTGAATCGCGTGGCCAAATCGTGTGGCCGTGATCGTATTTAAGACTGACATGGACAGTCTATATTTTCCTTAAGGAATTTAAGAGCTTCGATTGTGCTAGCTTCCAATTAAAAGCGCATTGACATGAAAATCTCTTTATCAGAGAGTGTTGTAGCCTACGTGAGTGTTTTCATGCAAGTCTCAATACTACTTCGGGAGATTCATGCCACTCCGTTGCGAGTGAACATTAGTCGTCATGTCATGCCAATATTGAGACTTCAGCTGGGGAAAATAGCATAGGAAAATACTAGGCGGGTAATGCATTAGTGAATAATGCTGGTGGAAAATAAAATTCATAGAATATTTGGGATTGTTGTTATATGCACCATTCTGAGTGAATTTTATATGTATATACAAATGTATTGAATTGCTCAATACATCTGTGAGTGAAGAGGTTTATGCACTCATCACTTTCAGATGGCTTTTGTTTCTTTGCAGGAGCATTAAATACAGGGTTTTACGATTTTATCCCTGAACTAAAAACCACCTCAACATTGAGTCCCATGCTTAGTACGTAATAGTGACATTGTTGCGGGGTAAGCACTACATGGTGACATTCGAAAATGAAATTAAAAAGACGGAGCAGGTAGATATTACTAGGAAAATTCTAATCGGCCTTCAACAGTGGGATCGCGCGGCCAGTGGCATTCGTAGTAGCGTGTCGCTAGCTCAGATATGGGGTATGAGTGCTGTGCACCCATCCATCTATTAATGTTCATGGATAAAGAAGGAATCCTTCTTCTGTTCGAACTCTAGGAACTCCGCTCGTATAAAAGGGGTAGCGACCCTCTTCTGTTTTTATTGCTCGTCCGGCTCCGTGCTTTCGACTGCATCAGCCAGCTCTTCTTCGTCACTGTCAGTAGCTCCATCACAAGTGTGCCAATCGTCAGCGGAAAGATAAGTTCATCCTGTCTTCGTATTTTAGCTGTGAGTGCAATATCCATGAGTAGTTGATCAAACTTGGACATTTAGCTCGGTGTGAATGACGCTCTTTGTTATCAATGGCAGAGCAAGCATAAATGGCAACAAAACAATCTCCAATAGTTATAATCAGTAACAAGACAAGACAGGAGAACTCAAGGTAGGTGCTCTTTTCTCTTTTGCGCATGTAGCCACCCAACACCATCGATCTTCTCCAGAATGTGTAATAAGGTTCTGTCTCTAGAAGAATGAGTATCTAACCTCTCCAGTGTATTTCAAAATTTACCAAACTCCATTGCACTCATGGGATGGATGGATGAGATATATGTTCGGCAATGATCATGTCAGGGCTAATCTTGGAGAGTGTAGCTGCGTTGTTGATCCGTCCTTGATTTTAAGTTATTTGGTGCCTGGACTCTCGCAATTAAAACGTTCTTTAAGCTCTTGGTCTTTGGCTGGAACAAAATTGTATTTATTCTGACTCTTTAGCTCATAGGCCTATTCTTGCTCCTTCTGATTGCGATGATGATATGCTTGGAATGCTTGTATGGGCAAAATTTTCCGGGGCCGTTGAGTGAAGTAAACGAGCTGATAGGCGTTCCATTGCCGACGTGCTGCCATCAATCCTTCAAGGACTTCGTTTCAAGCGACATCCTTTGAACCGTCTTCTGAATCTTGGACGGTTGTATGGAATGGGATGCGATGAGCAGTCCCCAGTTATACTTCAGATTCGATGGCGTAGACGGATATGTGAAAATAGCTCTGCGGTGTACTTTTGGAGTCTTTGATGCACGTGTACGTCTTCATGTTGAGAAATTTCCGTGGCTCGTAAAGCTTTGACAGTGATGATGTTGACATCAGAAATAACCTGGTTGAGGGACGTGAAGGCATCCCGTGCAGGCAGTCCCCATGTGTAATTATTCTGAGCATATTTTCTCCTGAAAGATGTACTTCCATTGCATTTGCTAGTAAGGTGGTTGACGAATTGATGAAGGTGGAAATCTTTTGGATTCGTCATTTATCGATCAATGGGCGGGAGTCGCACTTGATAGACCTGTATTGTATCCAAACTTCTGGCAGCCCATGCACCCCTTCCATAGGAAATTAGAAATTTAGAAACACCGAATCTGACTTTGTTGGCGACGTGGTTGTTGATGCACAGTTTCGTGCAGGCCTTGGGTAGGCGGTGCTGAGTTCTGAGTAGGTGATGTGGCAGAGATGATTTGGTTGGTCTGTGTGGATTGCTGAGGCGTGACTTTCCTCTTTGATTCTTCATTGATAACAACGCTTATGAATGGTTGAACCAAATACTGCTTGTTGGTCAGGCGCCTTCCAGACAGGGAGGTGATGATATCCTTACGCTACGTCCTTAAAGAGTGGTGACCTTGTCACGGTTATGACTTCTTGGTTGACTGTCTCTTCTGTGTTGGAAAGGTTCTTGACAGTGAAGGGATTCCGTGTTGAGACTCAGTCTCCAAGCGTGATTTACATGGCTCTATCTTGTATGGTCGGTGGGTTTACCATAATAAAGATATCACCATCTCTCCTCCGTACTGGTGACTCTATTACTTCTCCATGAGAAAATAAAATACGCACAAGTTCGGATTACCTTTGTCCGTAGTGGTTGTTGTTATGATGAAGCTCTAGCTGGTATCAAAAAACGAGCAGCAATGGTTCTTGGCACCAACTGTGATCATGAGAGACTGCATTTTCATGGGAACAAAATAGGTTGGTTGGAGCTTGGATGGTTACTGTCACGATCCTTGACAGGGAAGAGTGGTGACTACGGGCACAAATCTTGGCAGGGACGAGTGGTGGCTACGGCCATGGATCTTGGCAGGGGAGTGATGGTGGTTACGGCCACAGATCTTGGCAGGGATGAGCAGCATCTACGAGCACCAACCTTGGATGACCACGGCCATGAACGTTCTTTTCTTTCCCCTCTTTATTTTTGGTGAAGCAGCTTCTCCCTGATTCCATGCGTGCGTAAGCTCTCTTGTTGTTGCTTGTCTGATTGTAAGTGCGGTCTTGGTATATTGACTTGATGAAAATTTCAGATTTGTGTCTCCTTGCCAGAACGACCACAAAATCTTCATCTGATGTAGATTTTCAGTTGTCACGTAGTCGAGAGTTTCGGCTCCATATTCGTGGGTGACGTTGCTGATGAGGTGTCTCTCTTTGTGAGTTATCTCTTGATGTGTTAGCACTAGCAGTATACTTGGAAGTCGAGGGCTTCACTTCTGGATATCTTGACGTAGTCATCGAGATGCCTACTATTTTGCTGGAACATCCTGTCCAAGTCTTGAGAGTGATCGGCTTGGGAATGAAAATATATTTATGGTAGAGAGCATCATCATCTGGAACCAATCGGGGGTGTTGTTCGGTGCATTGTTGTGTACCTGGTGTAGGTCTTCTGGTAGGCAATTTGGAGAACTCTCCTAGTTATAACATCTGGTGATACTCGTATTCGTCCTAAGTATTCCAAAGATGGGAGATATGTTCTTCAGCATTACCCGCTTTCCTGGGTAAAGGAAATATGGGAAACGTGGGTCTTTTTAGTGCAACAACTTCTCAGATCTCCTCCGCATGAGGTTATCTCAGTTGCGGATTCTTTCCTGGCATGATGACGCAGGCATCGTTATCTTCTTGGGGCTGCTCTCTTGGCGTGTGCGCTCCAGTAGATCTGAAGATGTCCCGGGCTTGCTCTTGCTTGGGTTGGTATAATAGGCGAACCCCCTTTATGATGATTTGAAGATGTGTCAAGCCTCCTTTATTGTTGCAGATGTACGAATTCCCGGAATTACGCCATGGTCTTTGCTTTCGTGATCTCTGCAGGTGCCTTTCCAGGACTCCACTGATGTTGAGATTTGCTATCGACTATCTCTATATTAAAACAATGGCTATGCGAATCTTCCCTTTATCTTTTTGGGTGTGGACCCTGGTGACATTAATATCAGTGATAACTTTGAGGCGTTTCCGGCTTGCTCCATATAACACTTCTGGTGTTGCAGAAAAGGCAGTTGCTCCATCCGGATCTCGAGAGAAGCCGTTGTGCTCTTCTAAGTAGTAGTCATGTCTTCATGTGTCTCCACGCGGCTTTCGGGTCCTTTCATATGGGAGATTTACTGGTGCTCATCTATCCAAGGCATTTCCAGTAGCATTGCTTGAAAAGCATTTTTGTGAAACTTCTTAGTGAATGGAATATCGGAATTGAAATTGGTTGTTGAACCTAAATTGAATTTAATGATTGAATTGGATCTAAGATCCACCCTTTTCAAATTGAGAAAACTGGAATGGATATTGAGAAACTGATTTTGCAACCGAGAGATTAACCTCCCACCGTCGTCGCCAATTGTTTGAAGGTAAAAACTGATTCTGTTTTTTTTTGGTAAATTTGGGTGTGTTGATGAGAAACAAATTCAAACCATAAGCAAATGTACTGCACATGAGTACTTTTAGATTCGCGAGATCAATCTGTAAGACTATGGCCTAAACCAAGAAATGGTTGTTCCAGATTCAATTCGGTCACAAAGTGAAGGAGAAGGGCTAATCTTAGGGAGGGAAGGGAAGAAAGTGTTTGAGATCAAAATATTGAATTCTGAAGGTGTGGCTGTTTTATGACTTGTATCAGAATGTGGAACTGGCTTACAGAATGTAAGCTTATCAGTTCTTGGTGTTTTCTAGATACTTATGTTGATCACTTCTGTCCCCTTTTGAAATAGGTTGAAATCCTATTTATACAAGTCATGTTCGAGCACACCCTGATCTCGTAGGAAGTGGAGGTGATTAAGCAGTGGAGAAGTGGGGTTGTGTAAAAAGTGGTGATCACCACGTTTCTATTACGAGGGAAAACTGGTCACACTTTCATCCACTACTCTCATTGTTGTTAACCGTCCGTCCTTTCCTGACACTTTCTCGTAATGGGCGCGTTGCACGCCGCACGCTGTAAACTGCCAGACCAATACCCCAGTGAGCATCTCCCAGTTTGTGACATGTTTGATGTCTCGAGTAAATGGGTCAAGTCGCGGGACTCGTCGCTAAAAGCAGCACATAGTGCTTTTAGGTCAAATAATAAAATTATTTGTGAAATCAATATTTATAAAAAATTCCTTATAATCAATGTATATAAAGCATCGCTTTTAAACAAGCTGCTGAAAATAATCGATGTGCAGGAAACATCGTTGTTTGAGAGCTCGTTCAAATTAGTCGCGAATTGAGCATCTTAAAAAAGTAGCATGACCGGCCACCTTTGGGCGATCGTTTGAGAACCCTATGGGTGAGCTACCACTTGGTCGATCGCTCCCTGTGGAGGAGGGGTGGCCGATGATCACAGTGTTACCCTGTTGGCCTCCTGAAAATAAATCTAAACCATCCGACTAGGCTAGCGAAGTTGGATGGACGATATGATTTCCAGCAGTTGCCTACTGTCGTTGATTTAAATTAGGGTTTAGAATCCGTGTGGCCAACCCTATTTTTGCTGATCGATTGAAAGCGATGGGCGCTAGTTTGAGCAGGCCGATCGGCCATGTGCAAAGGTGGGTTACCAGTGAGCACGCCGATACCTTCGGGGCCTCCTAAAATTGAATCTAAGTCACTCGATTTGGCCGGCGAAGATGGATGGTTGTGATCGATTTGCGACAGTAGTACGTTACCGCAGCACAAACTAGGGCTTCCAAAATAGCGTGTTCACCCTACTTTGGGGAAAACGGTTTGGTTCCCTTTTGACTCGTCGCGGGTAGGTCGATCGACCATGGATAGAGTTGGGTCGCCGGTGAACACGTTAGCACTTCTTTAATTATTTGAAGGATGATCTAAGTCGTCCAACTAGGCTAGCTAAGTTGGGCGGTCGTGATGTTTTTTGAGATCGTTTTTGCCGGTCTTAGTTTGTTTGAGCTCATTTTTCAACAGCGCGATCACCCATGTTCTGGCTAACATTTGAGGGTGTTGCGTTTGAACTAAATGGATTCTGACCGGCTGGGATGTTAGTGGGCCCGCCGGTGGTCATCATGATGATCATCTAGCTCCGCTAGGACTAGGCTAGGCTTGTTGAATCGCGTGGCCAAATTGTGTGGCCGTGATCATTTTTAAGACTGAAATGGATAGTCTAGATTTTCCTTAAGGAATTTAACAGCTGGGGAACATAGCATAGGAAAATACTAGGCGGGTAATGCATTAGTGAATAATGCGGGTGGAAAATAAAATTCCTAGAATATTTGGGATTGTTGCTATATGCACCATTATGAGTGAATTTTATATGTATATACAAATGTATTGAATTGCTCAATACATCTGTGAGTGAATAGGTTTATGCACTCATCACTTTCAGATGGCTTTTGTTCCTTTGCAGGATAACAGCGCATTAAATACAGGGTTTCACGATTTTATCCCTGAACTAAAAACCACCATCAACACAAGGTTATGGTGATTCTGATGAGACTCAACCACCAAGTGAGTCTCAATCCGGCTTGCTAACTGATATGTTGAATAACACTCTTGATCCAGAAAACGCGGGCAATTGGATCTTTGGTCAGGGAGGAAATGGCCAAGGAAATGAGTAGTTTAAATGTAAGCAATTTAATTATGGAAGCAATTTAGTTTAAATGTAATTTTTTTTTAATTAATGGAAAATGTCTTTTAGATTAATATTCAAATAGAAACTAGTTTTACATTTCATTAAAAATTAACCTTCATTGCATAACACAATACTTAAAATTTGAACCCCTGCACATGAACATTGTAGAGTTCATAACATTCGTCGTGACTAAACCATCTTCCGTTGTCTTCGGCGAATTTGGTTCGAGCTCTAATTTTTAGTTCTTCATTTGACAACCCAGGATTATCCCCTTTTATTAACCACATAATTTGTTGATACTTTCTAACATCGTTATTGATGAAACAATAACGATTTTAAAGACTATCATTTGTTCTTCTTGAATTTACGTGATTTAAAGTCGTAAACCTTTAAAACACAGTGTCCCATAAGTTAAAAGTCTCTAAATTGAAAACTCTATCGCTTGCAACTGAAACCCAACATCGAATTAGAAAAACATCTTCCTCTGGAGTGAAATCCACTTCGGTTATGCGAGCACTAGGCATGTTGAAATGAATTTGAAGTTGGTTGGTATGAGTTGAAATTAGGTATTTATAGGGAGGGAAATTGGTAACCGTTGGATGAGGATCTAATAAGCGATGGTCAGGCCAGCAAGCGACATACCTATAGTGGGTGCATATATGGCAAAATCCGATGTGTGCCATATGCACAGACACGTGTCTATTAGCGATTAGCGATTTGCGAAGACAGCGGCACGGGGTTCTCTTTCTCTGGGGACAGAAGATCCGGAGCCTCGGTTGTAATAGTTGCCAAGCCATCAAGATTGGCAACCACAGGATAGAATGTAATCGAATGGACAAAACAATTTGTCTAAATAATTGTTTCAAAACGAAGAAGGAAAAAAACGAAACCAAGTAGAAGCTTGGGAGAGGGGTTGAAATCTTGTAACCTAAGTAAACCATTTCTTTTAAAATCCCCCTACACTCCGATCCAATCCAATCTCACCCTACATCTTAGAGTGTTCAGCAAACCATTTCTTTGAATTGAAAACCCCTAATTTGTTTTCGATTTGAAAACCCTAGTTAGTTTAATCAAACAAGAAATGGGGATAATTAGGAGTGGATTTCAGATCATACTTGGTACGGGATTCGGGATTTATATTGCTCAAAATTACAATGTTCCTAACATTAAAAAGCTTGTAAATACTGGGATCGTAATGGCTAAACATATTGAAGAGAATTACAGGAAGCCTAAGAAGAAGGGAGAAGAAGATGCGTAGTAATTTTCAAGAGAAAAAGTAATGTTAGGGTTCAGCAACTCAGGTTGTTACTCTTCTTAGTTTGATTTTGATTTTGGGTTGTGTATTTCCTTCTTTTTTGTTGGTTATGGTGAATAATAGTAGATTCAACTGAAAAGTTATTGCTAAAGAGTATATAGTTGAAGCTTTGATTTAATACTTACTCTGATTTTAATGGGAAACATGCTTTGTTCTTTCTTTAATTGATTAGTTAAGGAATTCTGCTTCTTCTTTTTGTGTGTGTGTGTGTGTGATTGTTTAATTTTGATTATGCTGAAGCTAAATTAAGTGAAATTGAGTTTCATAGACTTCGATTTGATGATTTGAGTCTGTTCAATGGTGAAAATTGTGTCGTTTGGTATTTAATTAGAGCAGATTGATCTTGATGGAAACTTTCTGCTTTAAATTAACATGAAATTTCAATTGAAAGATACCGTGATGTTAAACCAGCTTGATTTTATTATGGGTGAACATAGGGAAGCTCATTTTAATTTCAGTTGCTGAATGAATTTAACAGAACAGTAAAGTTTACCAATTTAATTGATGATCCTGTATCTGATTGTGTTTTTATTGTAGATTCATGGTCATGTTATTGTCTTACTGTATTTTTTGAATGGTTTTAGTTTTTACCAAGTATTCTCTGTGTTTTTGCATTAGAGATCTCTCGAAGGGAAAAATTATTGGTGGAGAATACACTTGGGAATTTTGGACTCGGCACGAGTCAGGGGTTGACTCAGACCCAGACGCCGAGTCAGCTGCAAACAAACAAGTTGTAAGTCTTGAATAAGGAATTAGAGTAGTTTCCTGTAGCCTTGCACCATTGGTTTTTGGTTTAGATTGTTTTTGTTGGAGATTTTTGTGTATAGATAGTCCATGAAAGTGATTTTTTTTTTGTCCCCGGAACGGTATTGTAGTATTTTTGTTCAAACGAATAAGCAGTTCTTCCGTGCATGCCAGAGCCTAACAGGAATGGTGTTCTGCATACACTTCAATAGGAAAAGAACCAGTTTATGTGTCACCTTTAATATGCCAGAGCCTTATATGTTTAGGAGGGAGGTTTAACTGTCGGCCGTAATGAGGTGATTATTAATGGAATTGATGGTGAATTTTCTTGAAGTAATTAGAGACCCATGCAGAGTATCTTCTCTGTCATATGAAGGCATAAGATTCAGTATTTGATGAACCTATGCTGGTGTAAAGAGATTCCTTTAGCAATGGTAGCTTCCAAGGGTTGTTTTTCATTTAAAGTAGCTGTGAGACAGAAGTACTATTGTGTTGCAGTGCATATGGAAGGGGTTGCTGAGAATCTAAGATGCTACTTGTAGAGGTAACCATTTGTCTTGCCAAGTTGCAATAGTCTCCCGCTTACGACATAGAAAATTGCTTGACGATATCTAATCTGTTGAGAATTCCTATCCTAGATCATCTCTCGATGTAATTTTGTATCTTGAACTACTTCTAAAGCCTTTTAAAACTTGATAGCACAGCTCCTTCGAATTGTTGATTAGACGCCAAGATAGCTAGCCTAGGATGCCTTGAATGGTAATTTTGATATTCTTAAACATGGAAGTTTAACTTTTCCCATTCCCTATTGTCTTTGTCTTTACACTCAATAGTCGCGTTGAATCTTTTCAAGCTTGACAATAGTCGTTTCTGGTAGATTAGGCTGAGTTTGGTAATGCTTTTATTTTTCGAAAAGCACTTTCAAAAAATATATATAGTAATTATTTTTCATATTAGCGTTTGGTAAAAATATTTTCAAAGTGCTTTTAACCAAAAACACTTCCAAAATACCCCAATTTTTAAAAGCTGGGGGAGAGGAGCTTATAAAGAACGCGCAATTGGGGGATATAGAAACTAATTGGGGGATATGAATTACTTCCCCCAACCCATGGTGTGTGCTAAGGGGTGACTTTTGGGGGCGAAAATACTAAAATACCCTTCCCACAAAATAAAAATCAAAAACTTAAAATCAAAAAACAAAATCATATCCCCCATTTCCATCTCCACTTCCATCAAAAAACAAAATCTTTTCACTTAAAAAACTGAAACCCAAATATTTCCCATTCCCTTTCAAATTCTAAACTCTCCCCACTCTATATCAAATTCTCTTCTCCTCACTTTGGAAACCAATTTTTTTTTTTATTCGGAAGTGATGAAGATCATGCTGAAAGTGATGATGACCTTTCAAATTCTAAACTCTCCCCACTCTATATCAAATTCTCTTCTCCTCACTTTGGAAACCAATTTTTTTTTATTCGGAAGTGATGAAGATCATGCTGAAAGTGATGAAGATCATGCTGAAAGTGATGAAGACCATGCCGGAATTGATGAAGACCATGCCGGTTTCATGTTCCGGCATATGGTCTTCATCAATTCCGGCATGGTCTTCATCACTTCCGTTTTGAATTTTTTCTGGTATTAATCAGTCCACTTCCGGCATAGAAAATAAAGCAACATGGTATGCCGGAAAACAATACCGGCATGGTCTTCATATCAACTGACCATGCCGGCAGATGACTGATTAATACCAGAAAAAAGTTCAAAAAGGAAGAGATGAAGACCATGCCGGAATTGATGAAGACTATATGCCGGAACATGATACCGGCATGCTCGAGAATTTCCTATCAGTGCCGGTAGTCAAGTGAAAAAAAAAAATCAACATTCTGGATACTTTTCATCCTGTTCCGGCATGGAAATTTAAGCAAAATACTATGCCGGAACATGTACCGGCATGCTCGAATCCATGATTACCATGCCGGTACCTGTTCAAAACCAGAAAAAAATCAACATCAAAACCAGAAAACAATTTATGAACATCCAACAATTGCCCGCATGGGTTTTTGGTTGAATACCATGCCGGCACCAAGCTTTTTCAGCTGCAACAATGGTGGATTCAAAGAAGAAAAATCAATTTTTCAACCTCTTATTAGCGGTAATTCTCTCATCACAATCATCTTCCATTTTCAAAAAAAAAATTCCACTCAAATTTTTTTTTTTCTCTCCATCTACTCCTCACTCACACAAATTAAAATAAAAACACACACTAATCTATCCCCCAAATACTTAAGTTTTTTACTAATTATTATTAACCACTAAACATGATTAGTGAGGGGTATATTAGGATTTAAAAAAAATAATTACATAAGGGGTGACCCAGAATTGCTATTGGGACTCCTATTTTGTCTTGTAGCTATATCCCCCAATTAGTTTTCATATCCCCCAATTGCGCGTTCCTTATAAAAGCTCTAAAAGCATAAGCTTTAGTCCCACCTTATTTTAAAGCATGATTTTTCTTTTATATCCCTATTATAGTATATAAATGACCAAAATTGCCCTTAAATATTTGATAATTAATTTCTTATTTCCATAATATTCTTTAAAGGTTGTTATTTTAAACTATGTCACATTCTTCAAAGATTATTATTTTCACTTTCAAATTTTTGGTTATATACCATTTTAATTAAAAAATATAATAAATAAGAATCAATATAATTATTGGGTGGACCCGTGAGCTTAGATTTGGATTTTATGAGTGACATGGCGGTGAATCGGGTGAATAAAACTATTCAGCTCATGTCTGCTATCAAAAAACTCAGAAATCCCCAGAGTGAGATGTTGTTACTCCGAAACTGTGTCGGTGTATCAAGATTATATTTTGCTATGCGCACTACTAATCCGGAAGCTCTTCAACAGGCCTCTGACCTCTTTGATGACCACTTGCTACAATATTTAAGGCTTTTAATCACCGGAGATGGTCCTGGTTTTGGGCCTTTGCAACAGAGACTGGCTACTCTTCCTATCAAGGACGGCGGGCTTGGTATATATACCATGGCTGACACTTGCACTTATTGCTATCTTGCTTCTCAGAGTCAGACTGCTTCGGTGCGGAAGGCGATTCTTGGTAATTCTTTCACCAGCGACTATGGGGTCGCCTACCAATTGGCTCTTCAGAAATTCATTCAGGTATGTGGTTTGCCTTCCACTTTTTGCGTCGATAACACTGCCCCCTCTTCTATGCACTCCCTGGCAGTCACTTATTTTGATGCAATCAAGAAGCAAATCCCCGACCAATTTACTTTATCTGTAAGAGATTCCATTCTTTGGCAATGTAACCGGATCAAACATGCTCAAGATTACCTTTTGGCTGTTCCGATCAGTGGTTTAGATCAATGTCTTGGCCCCAGACAGTTTAGAGCAGTGGTTTGCTATCGTCTTGGTATCCCTTTATTTGTTGAAGGCGGTTTATGCTCATGTTGCAATAGGTCCATGGATATTTTTGGTGATCACGCGCTTCACTGTGCTAACGAGGTTGGACTAAAATTCCGCCATGACTTAGTACGTGATGTAATTGCGAATATTTGTTACAAAGCTGGTGTCCATGCACTCAAGGAGGTGAATTTGGGTCTTATGACAGATAGTAACAAGGATTTACGTCCGGCGGATATTCTTGTTCTCAATTGGGAAAATGGCCAAGATGTATGTATGGATGTCACAGGGGTTTCACCCTTTACTGGTGATGGTGTTCGTTCTTTCGTCCCAGGCCAGGCTATCTCTAGAGCAATTTCGCGTAAACGCTCTAAATATTTGGATGAGTGTACCTCGCATGGTTATGGTTTGGGTGTTTTAGCTTTTACTACCTTAGGGGAACTTAGTGAGGATATTATTTGTTTTTTCAAGCGTCTGAAGAATTGTTTAGTCAGTCATGACGCTGGTAGTGGTCTAGGTAGTTTTATTTTTCATAGATTGGGTATCGCAATTCAGAAAGGAGTTGGTGCTCAGCTTGTCGCTCGGCTACCAGCTTAAAACTCTGTAATATTTATGAAGAGCAATAATTTTAAAAAAAAAAAAAATTAAATAAGAAGAAGAATAAAAATCACTCAAATATAATTATAAAATAAAAAATAATATAATTTTAGTAAATATTTGATTTTAGTATAATTTTTTTTTTATCCCAAGTTATATCAATAATAAAAAAATAGTTACTCAAAATATATATAAATATCTAATATATCCCATAAAATAAAATAAAACTATATTAAAATATTATGTTTGTTTTTGTCATTTGTTACAACTACAATAAGTGAACCTATATTTTACCAAACACAATTTGATCATTTTTTTAATCAGCTTTAACTTTTAGTATTTAGTTTACCAAACACCTAACTGCTTTTTTTACACAGCGCAGCACAGCAGAGCAGAAAAGCGCTTTTACAAAAGCCGCCGCGTTACCAAAACAAACATTTGATTCGGGGACATTGACATTGAGGCAACTTGAGTAGCTCTTCTTAATTAGGAAAATAATTTAGTTTTCCTGCCTCGAAGGTTGCCCACTTGCCCTGCAATTTGTTGTCAATCACTGACTGAAACTAGAAGCCTTACTTTTTGCTTAGAAACAAAGGGGTTCTCAACTATTTTTTTCATGCAGTCTTATTTGTGTGGGCATGGGTGAGCTATCTGGCATAGAGAATTTCTGTTTTAGAGATATTAATTGTTTTTCCTTATAATAAGCTGAATCTACTGAAAACTTCCATAACCTGCATTACCTCTCTCGGCTCGAACGAGGGTAACAATCATCGGCAGAAAGGAAATGATTGATACTAGGGCCTTGTGTGGCAGCTCTTGCTGCAAGAAGTTATTTCTTTTTCTCTGTAGGATCAGAATATCGCAACACCAAGATTCTCGCGGGATCCATAAACGACACACTGCGAAGACATCGCGGGATGGAAGTAAAAACGACGTAACGGATGACGACAGCCAAAACACAAGAAAGATGTGAAGATGTAGCGAGATCGAGGAGTGTCGCGAGATTTGACATTTGTACATTTGCGAGATTTCGCAAGACATACCCGAAAATAAAGGACAGCTTAGCTGTCATCCACTATGTAATGCCCTATATAAAGAGCCGAATAGGTTTACGAAGAGAGAGATCTTTTTCGAGTGTTGAGCAAGTCATTAAGAGAGAGAAAGTTTAGAGTGGTTGTAATTCTTTGGTTTATCTCCTGTTCATCTTGTAATATTTCTGGGATTTGATCAATAAAACTTATAATTGTTCATCTTAAAATGATTTGATTGTGTGAATTCTTGTGAGGGGTGTAGTGTGGGATTTCCTGCAACTACATATTGGCGCTAGAAACAGGGAGGAGTGAAGATTGATATTGTGATTTGGAAGGATTTGAAGTAGTAGATAAAGAATTTCATATAATTTTCAACAATTCGTTAAGATTAAAGAATGGCAAGAAGAGGACATACATCAGAACAACCAACGACTGTTAGAAGGAGTAGGATACTTGCTGGAGAAGAAAGAAATGAAATGGGAGAATCTTCAAGAGAAAACACAAGAAATAATGGAGAAAATCGGGTTCAATCGCCAATTCAGCATGCACCAATACAAAATAGAAATGAGGATTATGACAGAGTGAGCGTACATACTTGGCGATCGGATTCTGTAGATGAAATAGGGGAAGAGCAGCAATTAGGAGGTAATGGACAAGAAGAGAGAGATCAAGAAATGATTGGAGGAATAATTCATGGAAACGAAGAGATTACAGCGTTAGAGGCATTGAGACAAACAATACGCGAAGAAAGGCGATTAGAAATAGAAGAACGTGCAAATTCGACAAGGCAAAACCATGAGCTAAGGATGGAAAACATAAGGTTACAGAACAGAAGGTCAAGAAGCACTACAAGATCAGTAAGGGAAGAAGTAAGACGAGATATGCCTGTAGAAAATGCTAATGAAGAAATTCAAGAAGAGATACAAAATTTAGATGAGGAACGCCGCGAAAGAAGAGAAATAAGGGGAGATCAATATATCCAACATGGTGAAACTCTCCAAGATGGGCAAAACGATGGAAATCAAAGAGATAGATACCGACAGAGGCGAAATAATCAAGAGGATGGAGAAAATCGGGAAGAAGGAAGGAGAATATTACATGGGAGAGAAGTACAAAGAAATCACCAAGCAATTCAGGATGAAATTGAAAGGCATTATACTGAACAAGCACATCTAGCTCGCGAGAGGGAAAGACTAAGAGTAGAAATGGAAGAACAAGAATTACAAGAGGCAATTCGCCAAAACAATCATGATAATCGAGAAAGGAGGCGTGAGCGTAATCGCAATAATGATAATATCAATGAGGAATACGATAGAGTACTAAGGAGAACTGAAAGACGGCAAAGAGGAGAAAGTGAGAGATATAATGGTGTGCGAATCCATGAAAGGAATGAAAGAGAAGGTCGCAGAGAAAGACGAGAAGAAAATGATGATCATGAGAATCAAAACGGATATGAACACAGAAGAAGAGAGGCGGATTTAAAAAGGCCAATGGAAGATAATTCTAGTATAAACGAACAAATTTTGAAAGAGCTAGCGGAAATGAGAGGAATGTTAAATAATAAGAAAGAAGGAGGTAGGAGACAATTGGATGAAGCTATAGAAGAAGCTGCGAAAACCCCATTCACACGGGAAATACAATTAGAAGGAATACCCCCAAAATGCAATTTGCCTACATTAACCAAACATTTTTGATGGATCAACTTGTGCAATACAACATATCAAAGCTTATTTGAGATGTATGTTACAATGGGAAAATCATGACGCTATATTGTGCAAATACTTTGCATCAAGTTTAACAGGAGAAGCTCTGAAATGGTTTGAAGGCCTTCCAAAAAATACTATAGCATCCTTCAATCATTTACAGGCTATATTTTTAGGGGCGTACATAAGTAACAATTTCTCGCGACCTGGCATTGAAGATGTATTTGGATTAAAGCAAAGGGTTGGTGAAAGTTTGAAACATTTGACCATGAGATGGAAGACAATGTGTAGCGACATGGCGGGTCGTGTTGATGAGAGATATCTCATTTTATCATTCATTAATGATATGTTCGCAACCTGTTATACATTCAAATTTTCAGAGTTAAGAACACAATCACAATGACTGAGCTGCGAGAATTATAGGAGGAATATATTGCTCTTGAGGAACAAAATGAGATGGAATCATACCCAGTTGCGAACACGAGTTCAAATGCAGCGAATGCAAGCTTGTTACCTAAGTTGATAAATACCGTGGCGAGCACTTCGCAAGGACAACCAGAGTTGATAATGGGTGATAATCAGCAGAAGCTAGTAGCTCTGGGGAATTGTGACCAAGAAGAATACGAGAGAGAGCAAGAAATTTCTATAACCGCGGTGGAAATAACAAAATTCAAAGACTTGATCAGCCGCAAGAAAATTATGGAGGTCAAAGTCAAAATTATCATAGGGGACAAGGAAGCCGCAGGATAGTATGGGAAGAAATTGAGATGCCACCTATGAATGCTAGCGTGGAGAAAATATGGGAAGCTATAATCTTGATGGAAAATATACCAACACCATGGAACATGGGAAAGGAGCCACCTCCAAGCGAGAGAAGCCATGAATTTTGTTCTTATCACCATTTCCATGGACATACAACAAATGACTGCAGAAATATAAAGAGAATCATTCTCAGGATGACAGATCAGGGAAAATTAAATCATTTTCTAGTAAGGAAAGCTCAACCTCAAGCATTACCACCTCCTCCAGAAATTCCCAGGGCGAACACAACAAAAGAACGTGAAATATTTGTGATAGAAGTTGTGGCAAAAGCAAAAAATTTGTATTGTAACTCTATTGTACATTCGTACAAGACAATTGAAGATTTCCACGATATTACTCTCAGCAGGGTTTTCGCAAGGGATGCCAATGATAAAGAAATAATGAACACCGCGAAGACGTCGCAACTGGAAGAATGGCAGAAGCAGGTCATTTCTTTTACCGCGGAAGAAGTACGTGAAGGTGGAGGAATGCATGATAACCCATTGGTGGTGAGATTGGAGATTAACCCAAAACCTAATGATGATGAAGATGATGAAGCGGAAAATTCATGGGCAATTAATAGAATTTTAATTGATACCGGGGGTTCTATGAATATCCTTTTTTATCATACCTACAAAACTATGGGAGGAAAAGATGCAGATTTGATACCTTCAACCTATAAAATTTATGGTTTTAATGGTACCACAAATAAGCCAAAGGGAGAAGTTCATATGCGAATTCCACTGAAAGGATTATCTTCTGGAATTTTATTCTGCGTAGTTGATGTGGAATCACCATACAACGCCCTGATCGGACGAACATGGTTACATGAGATCTTAGGTGTCGCATCAACTTTCCATCAATGTATCAAGTTCCCTCATCCCACTGGTGTTGGCATCATAAAGGGAGATTGGGTTGAAGGAAATAAGTGTTATGAGGTTGATATCGAATCCTGCGAAGAAAGAGTTGCGAAACAGAGGAGTTGGAAAAACAACATTAAAGAAAAACAAAGAGGTGAAAGATTAATGGTAGATGTAATAGAGCAAAGAGATGAAGAAATGCTGCAAAATCAAAAAATGATGAAGACAGAAAGTGGCGAAGGTTTCGCAATGGACAAGAAAATGACAGGAAACTTCAAAAATGCAGAGGCAGAAAGTAGCAGAAGTAAGAGACTTAAAGAATAACTGTAATTGTTGATTGTCAGAGAAAAACTGGGTAGGGAGACGACAAATGTAAGTTGTCTTAAAAAAAAAAAAAAATTCTCTTTATGTGCAGGAAGAAACAAGGAAGTTAGAAATTGTATTTAAAGACTCAAGAAATTCACAGCAAAAGAATACACCCAAAGATGGGAGATTGAAAAAATGATTGTACAAATATTACAAAGGAAGAAAAAGGAAAATAAAATTATTTCTCATTTGATCCTTCCTCTTCATTATCTTCATCAGACCTTTCAACTTCTTCACCTTCATTAGATTCCTCTTCTTCACTAGCATCGCTATCAGAAATATCCAGAGAAGGCATATTTTGGGGAACTTCATCAAGAAGGCAAGGGTACTTAGACTGAGGGATGTTATTGTCCTCGCAGACCATCTCAATAGTTTGATTGCGAAAGAGAATAGCATCATTCTTAAAATTCGCGACAGTGATCTTTAGTTGGTTCTTCAGCCTAGAATATTTACCATCCCGAGAAGAAAGATTTTTGGAAAGTTTCTCTTTCTCAGATTCAAGTTCTTCAATTCTTTTTCGGAACCTTGCTTCAGCTTCTGCGAACATATAACATCGAATCAGCAACTCGATGACAATTTTAGGCAAACAATTAAATAAAGAAGAATAATTAACAACCATCTCTGTCAGAAACCATATCTCTAACCAAGGCCGTATGCTCAGCTTGAAGACTAATATTAACACCTAAATTATTTCTGGCATCATCTAGAACCTTCGCAGCCCAAGCAAATTCATCATCATTGTTTATGAGAAGAAGGGAACGAATTTGATTCTCTCTTTCGCTAAGAATAGCATTTTGACGGATGGATTCATCCCGTTCAATTTGAACTTCAAGAAGAGTCTTTTGGAATTTCTCTAATGCTTGAGCACCTTGACTAGCAATGCGATCTTTATCATCTATGAGATCACTAATTTTCTTCCTTAAAATACTAATTTTCTCTTTAGAACTAAGATACAGACGTTTAAGTTGGTTGGCTAAGCTTAAGCTAGATCTATGATCAAGTTCTAAGAGGCGAAATCTGGATTGAAGTTCATTTAGAGGAAGAGATTTAATTTTGTTATTTGAAAAACTATCTAAAGAATCGTTGAGATGAGCAAGAAGAGCATCATCATCCATAGGTTCAGGAAATGAATGGAGAAGAATGGCTTCCTCAGAAAGGTTATAAACGTCTGCGAAAATGATAAGTCAGATGAAGGAAGATAACAAGAAAACAAAACAAAGGAAAAGGGAAAAAGTTTCATACCATAAAGCTGTTGGTTGGAGCTTTGAAGGATAGAAATCTTATTCTTATGAGTGGCAGAGTCAGCTTCTAATTGCTTGTTCTTCTCGCGAAGAATGGCAGCTTCAGTTTCCAATTCTTCATTTCTCTTGCGAAGAGCAGTAGCTTCAACTCCCAATTCTTCGTTTTTCTTACGGAACTGAAGATTCTTCTTTTCAAGAATACTGCGCCTCTTTTCAAGATCGGAGGCAGCAGCAAAGGAAGCTCTCCCGGACTACAAAAGAAAACAAAGAAATTAAAAAGGTATAATTTAAAATCAAAATTATGAAAAAATAAGAGAATGAGAACATACCAAGACACTAAGTGAATTTAAGAAGCTTGGAGTCACTGATCTGGAGACCCCATGAAGAGAACTATCACTCTCAAGCAAAGGTGAATCGCAAATACTCGCGAGAGCCTTGCATGTATTAGAAAGGCGATCGTCACCCATCCCTTGCATAGAATCATAAAAGATGCTAGACAGCTGTGCCATAGAAGATCCAGCTGGACAATTTGAAGAAGGGATATCCACATCATCATATTCCTCGTCACCAGAATTTTCACCTGACTGAGGATTCGAATGAGAGGGGAGGTGAAGTTTTCGCTTCTTCAGAGGCGGAGCAACAGACTTCTCCTTGCGAAGAGGATTTTTACCTCTACCTTTGGCTTTCGCAGCCTCAGGGTTTTCTTCTTCTCCAACAACTTCAACACCAACCTTCGCACACAAATGAAGATAAGAAATAGAGGCAACAATATTGTTAAAAAAAATATATATAAAGTGTTTCTTACTTCATCCATGACGGAGCGAAGAGCAGCTAAAGTGCTAACCTTCCCGGTCCGATTGTAGCTCAATCTTAAATTTTCAATCTAAAAATTTTCACGAGAATCAAAGGATAAGGGAATAATCAACCAATGAAAGATTACGAAGTACGCGAAGTAGGAAGACATACCTCTTTATTCTTCTGGGGCCAATTGAATACCCAGGGTCGATAAATAGTGAAGTTCGCAGGAAGTACATTCGAGCCTACGATATAAGGCCCCTTTAACACCAATGGAAAAACACACCATCTATCGTCTTTAGAGTGACGCGGGACGTTGTTTTTACCAGAATGCCAGTCAATGTCTTGCATAAGGAGCTTATCGTCAGCAACATCATCCTTTCTTTTCAGACGGACATCCCCGCGAGTATTATCCCTCCTCATAGGAATAAATTCATAATTCTCGTAGAAACTCTCGACTGTGTATCTTTCTGCGAGTATGGCCAATTCCTTAAAATTTGGATCTCTAACTTCTGTTGGGTAAAGAGACCCCTTACCAGCGCCACGATTGGCGAACTCAAGTATTAAGCAAATGCAATCCCCGCTTAGTTGATAGACAGCTCGCGAGAAGTTCGCATGAGCAAGAATTCCATAGAATAACGGAAGGTTAGGATTATAAAGAGGAATGGGAAGGCCAGCGAGAATTTGACCAAGCAAAATTATGATTTCATGATCATCACAATGATGATCAGTGAACAACTTGGCAGAAAGAATGGATTTAGATTCCTGACCGGGAATGGTGGTTAAAGTAAAACCTTTTCCTTGAAGATCTTTTTGAATTTCTTCAAAAGAAGCTTCGTATTTGCGACCGGTTGGAGCCATTTTCAGTATGGGAATGAATGAAGAATTGAAGATCAAAAGAAAGAAGAAGAAGAAGATTTGAGAGAGCAGAAACGGAAATTACGGAGGAGAGTTGAAGAAAAATTGCAGAGAGAAAGTAAAAAAGAAGAAGAGGAGGGTGAGAAAACTATATATAGAGAAGAATTCTCGAGAAGATAAATGCATTTAATGCGAGAAGGGACGTGAACGGTTGAGAAATAACGGTTGAAAGAGACGTGTCAAGAAATGGGTGGAAGAAGAGACACGTGTAATAAATTCTGCGTAATAGTACGGAATCATACAAATACAGAAAAATATGAAGAAATGAACAGCTGCGGCATTTTGAAAATACTAGTTCTCATGACGTTCTCTTCTTCGCAGAGAAGACATGAGAAGAGGCAAGATGTAGGATCAGAATATTGCAACACCAAGATTCTCGCGGGATCCATAAACGACACGCTGCGAAGACATCGCGGGATGGAAGTAAAAACGACGTAACGGATGACGACATCCAAAACACGAGAAAGATGTGAAGATGTAGCGAGATCGAGGAGTGTCGCGAGATTTGACATTTGTACATTTGCGAGATTTCGCAAGACATACCCGAAAATAAAGGACAGCTTAGCTGTCATCCACTATGTAATGTCATATATAAAGAGCCGAATAGGTTTACGAAGAGAGAGATCTTTTTCGAGTGTTGAGCAAGTCATTAAGAGAGAGAAAGTTTAGAGTGGTTGTAAATCTTTGGTTTATCTCCTGTTCATCTTGTAATATTTATGGAATTTGATCAATAAAACTTATAATTGTGCATCTTAAAATGATTTGATTGTGTGAATTCTTGTGAGGGGTGTAGTGTGGGATTTCCTGCAACTACATTCTCAGCTTGACACAATAATTAATACTGAGCTTCCGTACTTAGAATAAAGAGGTAAGGTTAACCTTTCGGGGTAGGATCCATTGACATGATTATAATGACATAATTTTGACATGGTGGCACCTTTTTTTCTAAAAAATCTAAATGACGATTAATTTGAAGCTAATATTTTGGTGATATGTTCCTCATATAAAACTCTACGTTCCTACCAAAAATGAGAGTATTCCAAAATACAAAACTTCACCATCCACAAATTTTAATTTCAACCGTTAATCTTCAACGGTTGATATTTAAAATGGTAGATAGTGGTCTTATACATCTTGGAATGCTCTCATTTTTTGTGGGAGTGTAGAGACTTGTAAGACGAACATGTCATCGAAAAATTAGCTCCAAATTCATTGCAGGTTGGGGTTGGTAGGAAAAATGGCACTAAAATGTCAAGATTATGTCATTATAACCATGTCAACGAATCCTATCCCATAACTTAATACCCAAGTGGTCAACCTTCAAAAAAAAAAAAAAAACCAAGTGGTCCCAAAAATCATCAGGTTCCGTTCTACACCACATCTGTCTTATTTTTGTTTGGTTTTTGGGGATAAGAATGAGTATTTCTCCGAACTTTAAATTTTGGTCGACTTGACTTTTGGGGATCAGAACGAGTATTTCTGTGAAATACTCAAATAAACACATACATCATAAGAGATATACATATTATGAGATCGGAAATATGCTGGTATGATTTACTATCAAACAAGAGATGGGAACAAATACTAACAGATATAAACACATACCAAACATAGCTACCAGTATTATATAAAAAGAATATTTTAATTAAGTTTGATCGGATCCGAAAATAATTTTGTTTCTTATGTGCAAATAAATTTCTTCCTCGGCAAAGATAATAAAATCTTTTACTCTTTTTAATCGACCAAATTAAAAGATGTTCAAACAGATGAACATGAGGACATATGGAAAATGAATTATTTTGAAGAAGTATCAACTTCAAAAAGAAAATACAGAGATATGAGGATCTTTGACAATAAAAATCATCATGTTTACACCATTTATCACAAGATAAATTTTCTACAAGAATCATGATCCTCAAGTAGATTGTGTAATTTCTCTATGTTGAATAAGATATACAGACATGATTTCAGATGCCCCGTTGCATGTGCTTCCTTACATCAAAAAGATTGAGAACGGTGAGGATGCACATTCCAAAACTTTTAGTTAGTGTTGGGGTGAGATGAATCTTTCTCTCCAAGCACTACTGGAGTAGTAATTTTCTCGTCTTCAGCGAAAAGATCTTGAATCCTTGTACATTTTTAGAAAGAAGTTGATACATCTTTCACATCATGATTGTTGCAGGAGGCTACGTTCATGATTATCTTCTGGGCCCATGATGGTAGTTCTCTTTTGTTTGAGCCCTCGTACTTTCGTTCAGAAATCTTGTTATAGAATGAAATCTTTGATTCAAGACCTACAATATGTCTGCTCAAGATGTTGAAACCTTGCTGAAAAAGTCTCTTTAGAGATTTTTCAAAAGATACCCCTTGACAAAATTATGTAAGAATTTCTCTTTCAAGAATTTTATTCTCTACTTGTGAAATATTCAATGATCGTGTAAGTTTTCACACTCTGAAGTTTTTTGATTTACTTCCTTACACAAACTTAATTTCTGTTCCAAATAATCAATAAGATTTCTTTGGGAACTGAGTGATTCACGTTTTATTTCACAAATCCATACTTGCAGTTGAACAATAAGTTCTAAGACATCTTCCAGACAATTGAATGATTTTCCTGATTCTGAAAACAGTTTGACTTTATTGAGAAAGATCTGTAAGTCGGTCATACTTTCAGGATATGAACAGGATGGTGAATTCAAATCTTCCACATGCGTTGAAGTAAGGAGCAGAAGATTTTCCACTATTAATTGGAATCAGACCCAAAACAAATTCAGAAGAAGGCATTTGCACCTTTAATTTTGGACACATCCTTCCCTTGTCATCAGTAAGATACTCAATCAAGAGTTTATCAGAGAATAACTTTGTACTTGGTTTTGACTTAGACGGGATATGTGACCGATTACCAATAGCTTTTTATGAGAGATAATTCTCAAAATCTTGAGATACGCTAACTGAGCCCTTTTTAGGTTTTCCTTTCCCTTTCTTACTTTGACTCATGTCTTATAGGTTGGAGCGCACCTAGATATTTTCATGTTGGCCCGCTCTGATACAAATTGAAATGACGAGGGTACCAAGTATATCATAATATTTTCGATATCAACCTATAAGTCTGATACCTTGTGTGATCTGATATAGACAGATACTACAAGAAGATAACAAACCACAAGGTTCGCACTTGGTATATAAAATATGTATCGAAATTGAACCTAACTATATGGATCAACCCAAGTGTTTTGATTAGTGTACAATTGAAATTACTTTATTATAACTAAAATAATAATTATAATGCAGAAAGTAAAGTAAAAGCACACAACAATATTTTGTTAACGAGGAAACCACAAATGCAGAAAAACCCTGGAACCTAGTCTAGTTTTGAATACTCTCGTAATTAAGGTGCTATACAAAGACCACTACCAAGTTCATGTAGTTGAGACCAAGTAAACTACCCTTAGTTACCTAGTTTCCTCAGTATCCCCGCGCCTACAACCAATCTGGCCAAAGCATGTGAATCCTAAGATAGAGTCCACTATCTTAAGTTGTTCCAGCTGATGTGAATACTTCAAGCACTCAACCCTTTCGATCGTCTTCCAGACATTAGATGACTAATCTGTTTGGTAACCACTATTCATATCTCAAGAAGTTAATCTAAGATATTCTAGTTGAGTTTGACAAAGGATCTTATGTTCAAATCAATAAACTCCTTTGTTAGGTAAGAACTACCAAGATCTAGATTAACAAGTTAATCAGATCTAGGTATACAAACTGTTAGGTTCGGATACTGAAGAATACCACCAAATAATAGTTTACCGATCTAATATGACTATTCAATCAATCTTCTGTCAAAGATAAACAAAATTTAGTTGGATCCTAGCCGGTAAAGTTTGTGCACGAAGCAAATCACAAAGATACGAAACCAATAAGAAAATCTTATTGTCCTGAAATTTTCAATAGTCTTCTCTGTACCTGCACAATAAAACTTGATTCCAACTTATGATCCATCTCGCACAGAACAGAGTCTTTTAACAATGGATGATCCCAAGTCAACGTCAAATCTAAAATCAGATCTGAACTGTCGTTAATCTCTTGATCTAGTTTGATTGACCTTATGTCTAAAGAGAAGGCTCTTAAGTTTAATAAAACTAGGTGCAATCAAGAGTTAACAATTGTTAGTCAATCAAATAATTATAATAAATGACAATTCCGTAGAAGTTTGCTTACGGGAAACTAGCATTAGAGTGAAAAGTTTTATTCAAATGCCATTTGGTTAATGGTTGGATGTAATCATATCCGCTTTAGAAAGGTTGTGATGCATTTGATTGTAGTTATGGCTTCTAATCTAACATGCTTTTGTCCTAGGGAGCCAATAATCCAATCATCGACTGAAAATGAGAATAATTAGTGATTAAGCGTTAAAAGAAACACGGACTAATTATTGAATGTATCATAACCCATAGTGGAGAGAAGTGAGGCACCAACCTTCAACAACTTTCGTGACCAATAACCCCTAGCTCCTTGTTTTGCTAAGTTTTTGATGTCGAGAAAACTCCTTCTAAATACCGAAGTAGATGTCTAATCGAAGCGGATACCATCATCGACAAGGTTCTGGAAACAAATTTGTCAAGGTTTTTAAACAACAAAGAAAAGAAAATAGTGGAATCATTACAAGACAACGTTGTGGAAAAATTGAGTGATAAAGTCCTTTGTCAATTGTTTCATTATTTGTATTTGATAATAAAAAAAAAAAAAAAGTCAAAAATATTGTAGTTATTTTCTTATTTTTGCTACCACCACATGGGAAAAACACAAGATAACTTAAGAGAAGTTCCTAAGGTTTCAAGTTTGTGAAAGAGTTCGTCATCAAAAACCAAATTCAATTGGTTTGATGTCTCCAACAATTCCTCATCCTACAGAAAAGGCAAACAGTTTTTATTTGGAAGGTCCTCCAACTCATGAGAGACTGTGTGAGGAAGTTGAGACTTATTCAATATAGGTCATTTACGCACAAAGGAAATAGTAAAAATACTATGTCCTCATGCCTTAATACTATCTTGAAGTTGGAGAAGGTTTTTGTACATAATCAAGCAACTCGTCTACTAGGGACACCTAGGGGTTCCTAAGATTTTAAGCTTACTTCATGAATTGGTGCAATATTTTCAAATTGTGTTACATAAGTACAAACTAAAGACATAATGAACTTAAAAGGTGAAGCAAACTAGTCATACCGATCCAAAAATTAGCAAACCGGATCCGACTCAAATTGAGCTTCCATGAGTCTTAAAAGTAACCATACACCGAGGAGAAAGATCTAACCCGATGTTTATCTCAAACTTGATGATCTAAAAATATAAACCCACTCGACCAACCTCCATGATGGTAACGAACTCAAAATCCACACCTTGAGGAGCATCATTCAATAAGCTAGTTTAAAGATAACTAGAAAGAGAGAAAAAAGTAAAAAGACAAGGGTACCTAAATACACATTATTGAATCCACCAAAATTGGCCTCTTCATCATCTTCCGCAACAACCACAATCTTTCACTTCAACCTATGCAATATTTTCAAATTGGAGTACAAACTAAAGGAAACAAAGTTCTTATTTACCAAGTGTGATGAGAGCTTTCCATTAAAAAAACACATAGGCATACCTTGTTAGTTATGGACAAAGTCCTATGTAGGAGACAATACTATGGTCAACATGATATGTGGTTGAAAATACGGGAGAAGGAAAACAATTGGCAAGTATGGCTAGACATCCACACTGGAATCACTTTTGTGTGATCGCTCCCGATTTATGGCATGGATACGAGTACACTAAAATCGAGTTATGCATCTAAAACCAAAACATTGTTACCAAATTATCATGCCAAGAGTCATAAAAATGGATGCAAATTTATCAAGTATCATCAATCATAATAACTTGTAGATGCTCTATCAACAATTGACTATAGTATAGTGTTGTATCTCATTCTACAAGATCACAAGGATATGCACAAGTCAACCATCTTGGTTACCCTTGTCTCGAAGTATCAACAGTGACTTAAAGAAATGATCAGATTCACTTGATAATTAAGGTTCGATAATGAAAATTTAGAAACAATAGTTGGATAGTGTTGTACCTCATTCGGTATAAACTTTATAGACTTAATTCTTTAGATTAATATCCAAGAGAAAGGAACCGGAAACCGCCGTTTCTTTTGGGACTTTTATCGAACACTTTTACGTGAGTTTGAACCAAGTCGTTTTCTTTTTTTTGTTTCACATGTGTTATATAAGTGCAAATTCAATTTCTAATCAAACCCAATAATCCAAATTGCTCACAAACTCTAAACCCTCCTTAATTAACCAACTCCCAATACTTTTAACAAAAAAAATAATAAATGTCAAAATCAAACACCCTAACTCTTTCGGATACTATTTATCAAAATCGAAAAACATAACTCTTTGAGATAATAGAAAAGTAAATTTGACACATCAATATTTTGTTAATGGGTTTTGATGGGATTAGGTATATGAAACCGATATAGAAATGTTTCGATTTCAAGAGAAAAGAAAAATTGTGTTGTGAATTTTCTCTTCTCCCCAAAATATCGATGAAAAATAGAAAAAATAAAATATCGTAAAATTAAAAAACCAATATATTACAAAATGTAGTGAAGGCAATAGAAGATTTGAAGACGAAGAAGAATTCTTATTAATTTTTTCAGAAAAATTGTGTTGTATCTTGTGAATTCTTATTAATTTTCGTATCTTGTGGATTTAGTGCATAAACCTTGATCGGCTGGGACCCAACTAGAATTAGTTTTTCTTTAATAGATCTGATTGATTAGTTGCGTGAGATCGGCATCACTTTATAGTTTCTCGTTGAGATCTATATTGATTGATTGCAAATATAAAGTTTGATTATTTCTGTAATTGAAGTTTAGATTGATCTAACCAGACAAAGGAGTTTATTAGTTTAAACGGAAGATCCTTTGTCAACAACTCACATATCTTTATAGCAAAGTTTGATTAGAGTGGTTACCAAATAGATTCTTCCTTTGTTGTTTGGAATACGATCCAAAGGACTTGCTATTCACGTGCGTGACTCTCGAAGTCGAAGACGTAGGGATACTTAGGAAACTAAGTAGCCAGGGGTAGTCTACTTGGTCTCAACTATACAAAGTTGGTATTAGATTTTGTATATCGGCTTAATTCTGAGAGTATTCAAAACTGGACTAGGTCCCGGGGTTTTTCTGCATTTACGGTTTCCTCATTAACAAAATTCGGCTGTGACATTTACTTTATTATTCCGTATTATAATTGTTTTATTATAATTAAAGTAAATTGCAACTGTACGTTAATCCGTAACACTTGATATTAATCCTATAGAGTTTTAGTTTAATACCTTACCTATTATCAAGTGAACACTTCGTTGTCGTATCATTTCGATCTTGAATCCATATTCATTTAAACAAGTGATCTTGTTGTTGTATTTTCTCGATCTTGTATCCATAGAAGATCACACAAGTGTGTACCGAAGTTGTTATATTGTCTCGACTCTGTCCATAGATGATCACACTTGGTAAAGGACTTATAGGTTGATAAATGGAAAGATTGTGGTGTACTTGGTTACCCTCGTCTTTTCAACCTTGACTCCCAATATAGGTATGGATCGGTTCTACCTTGACTCCCAATATAAGTTAAGATCAGTTCTACCTTGATCCCCTATATAGTTTAAGATCGTTCCAACCTTAGATCTTCAATGAAAACGGACCTTCAATCCTATTGATTTCTTTCAACTACGAAACAAATTCGGAAGTCTACTTCCTTAAAATCATGTAATTAAACATAGTTTTCTAGGCATGAAATCAATCTTAAGTTCACTAATCTTGTCGATGTCACAATTACGAAGTTCAAAAGATAAGCATTATACTTCATAATATAATATACCAATACTAAGTATTCACAACTATGGATATAATATCATAATAAAATAATCAAGTCTCTAATACTAGAGTTTCATGTATATAACTTTGCATGTTATGTTTTCGATCTTCGACTTGAAAGTAACAATATATAAATGGAAACAAGTCCAGTCATGTATTACTAACCTCAAGTGGAAGAATGATGTCATTGTTGATGTCGATGTGTCTTCGGATTCTTTAGGTCTTCAGAGTAATACTTGTATGTCTCAACATTTATATATTTCCTAGTCTAACCTAACGAAGTTGACTCTACTAATTCAATAAAGTGACTTATGAGTTTTGATACTAAAATATAACAACCAACCTTGACATACCAACAGTTGGTGGGTTCAACAGTGCAGTATTCTAGCACACTCTAAAAAGAAATCTAATAGGAGAGACGACGGATTTCCTTAAAACTGAACTTGTCGGAAGGCTTTCGAAGTGTAGGTATTGTTCCAACCAAGACAATGTTGAGTTATTACAAACCAGAAATTGAGACTACATGTTTTTAATGTGGTAAAAAAAGAAGAATCCCTCTACCATCTTTTCCTGGGTTTGTGATCATTCCAGAGCCACTTGGATTGCTAGAAACATTAACACATCCAACTTGTAGATAAATCCAAATATAATTGACAATGGATAGCTAACTGGTTTAGCAAATATGTTGCGGATACTCCTAGAGATACTCACAACATATAGGTCCTCATTATGATGCTAACAACTTGAGTTACTTTAGGATGGATGTTGCAAAGTTTTTCGAAACAAGAAACCTACTCCCAATTTCACTAGTACTAATAATATTAGAAGTCTTATAATCATTATATTGAAAACAAGGAATCATCTTTTATACTTTTCTGATTGGAGTTGCAGTCACGGACAAAATGGCTAAGACCGTCAGGATCAATCCATAGATTCACTTGTTTTATGAATACTTTCCTGAAACCTTCGATAGTCTTGTTTGTTTGTTTTTTTAAAGTTTTTACATCAATTCATGTGTTGATAGGTTACCACAAAAGTATTTTAGCAGCCATCTTTTATGTAAAAAGCAGAAAAAGAATCACTTATAAAAAAAAGCTAAAGAAAAATCAGGTTAAAAAAAAAATACAGCAAGAAAAAGATGGATTCTAAGAACCTGCCTATCAGTTTGAACTTTGGAAACATAAGGCTTTCATAATATTAACTAATTTTGCAATTATATGTATTATGTTTATTACTTTAATATCTCGATATTTATGTTTAGCGGTTACAAATTATACTAAATCGATTAACCAAACGATTGTCAATTGCTCTACTAATTCGACATTTACTTAGTGTCAAAATGTCAGAGGAACTCTAAAGATAACTGATTCATTAGATACTCGTCAAAAAAATTCTTTTCAACAATTCCACTCCTTCCAATAAAGTTTGTCTCGACAGCTTTGTAACACTCTATCAAGTATTTGCGGTTTTTGACCCGGAAAGTTTTATAGTATCCTTGTGTGGTTACCCTAAGATATCGCTGAAAGAAAGCACAAACCATATAACTAAAATACTAATTAATAAAAAACAATATAGTGTAAATAAGAGTTTAAATGGAAAGAGTAATACATGGTACTCTTGAGGTTTTTTTGCACGGTGAAGATATTTGTTCATCAAAAACCAAATATAATCTCGAGAAGAATTAGTGTCATAAGAAGTTTCTCCTCTACCAGTGCCCAATGGTGGAGATATACCTACATGCCAGCTTACATTATTAACGATCGAAAAATAATAATAAAGATAGTGGGTTTTCTTTACCCAAATCATATTTGCTTACAAACGTAATTGTTTTAGAAAAAATATTATTTACCTTGCAAATATATAAGTATTAATTGCTAAAAAAAACTCCGTAAGACCATCTTTTTCGACTTCCCCCATGAGCTTCACTGAAACAAATATATTAGTATTAGTTGCTAACATATTTTAAATAAAACCCCTACTTTAGATTAATATAACCCTTATTAAAATGATAATGTTATTATAGTCACTACTAGTATTTAAAACCCGTGTTTCATTCTTAGTTTAATTTTAGATAATAATAAGTGGTAACACCTCAATCTTCTGGTTTTCTCATCTATAGATAAATCTTCGGTCGCCCTTTTTTCACTTTTAACTCTTCAAGGTCAGAAACACAAATACATTGTCACTAACAGTCGGGATAGATTTGTTTAAGAAAGTATTTACATATATGTTATTGATTATTTAATTGGTAAGTGTCGATTTAATCTAGTTCTTTGGTCATGAAAATTCTTGATAAATAATCTCAATTATCAAAATCTTGATATTTGTGTGTAAACCTTTCATATGGTATCTCAAGATAGTGATGATAAGCATGGTGACAAGAGAAAAAAAATAAAGAATAAAAAAATAAATAACCTTCATACCACAGTGAAGAGATGAAATGATGGTGAAAAGTAAGTAATATGATGGAAGAAAGTGATTTTTTTTTAACTGATCGAAAAAACAATAATAAAGAAAATGGGTTTTCTTTATCCAAATCATATTTTTTTTTACAAAAATAATTGTTTTAAAAGAAAATTATTTGCCTTGCATCCACTCAGTAAAACCATCTTTTTGGACTGCCCCCATGAGTTTCACTGAAAAAATCTCTCGATATGTATTTGATTTAAAAACAACATTATGCAGATTGATGTTGACATGACATACTTTGAGGTCGAATACCTCTTTAATGGCATGTGCCGTTGAACTGCAGTTTAACAAACAGAACTAAGGATTTAATTTAATAATTGCATGAAAATTTGCATGTTAAACCGAAATGAGGGCTTAATTTATGATATTTAACGTTTGGTACCCATCAAATGTCCAACACCTAGCTTTGGTACCCAATATTTAAAATATTAAGGGTTGGTACCTTGACTAAACGTTGACCGTCAACCACCATGGTTTGACCTGATTGTTTATTATTTTCTTTTAATCAATATAATTTTAATATTAAAAACATTGAAATTTCCATATTTACCCTTCCTCACAACTTCGTCTTCTTTATCAATTCGTTAGTTTCTTCTTACATCTATCAAGAACTGGTATTCGTGGAGAAAAATGAAGAGATCCTTTTGCTTATAGGAAAGAAAGTTAAAAAGACAGTAAAGAGTAGTAGTGAGGATCATCTGAGAAAGAGTTGGAAATATTGATTTCAGCGTAAGGGTTTTTATTTTTTTTTATCTTGAATTCGATTACTAACATTATTAAGTGTTTTCATTTCTTAGCTCGAGTATGATTTTTGAAATTGATTTTCGAATGAGGGTTTGTATTTTCTAGATTGGGGATTTTAATTCTTCTCTTCCACATTTTCTCCCATCTACGCGTCTGTGATTGATTCAATGTGGGTGGAATTAGTTGAACTTGTAAAGAAGGATGAGAAATGGAAATGAGAGTGCCATCATTCTGAGGGTGTTGAATAGATGAAACTAATGTGTCTTTTGAATGGATGAGAAATGTGGGTTTTGTGTGGATTTGAATTGTAGGAATTGGAGAAGATATTTCCTTACGTACAACAAGATTAACCAGGTTGTGCATATCAACTGCTCGACAGAAGTCCCCAGCTTTGTGCAACTGCGAGCCATAAATCTTTTCTCTTGTGGGTGATTGCCAAGGATTAAGAGAGGTGTTTGAAATCTAGAAGGAACTAAGGATTCGGATCGAGTCAGTTTCAGATTAGGAAGGAATTTAAGTCCGTGAAAACAGCCAGGGAATCAAGATGTTGTCGTTGGTTTAGTTGATGGATGACGAGAGATTGGAAGTTGTTTTAGAGATTATATCGGATTGGGAACCTTGGGAAATTACATGAGGATATTGAGAGAATTTGAGCTAGAAAAATCATTCGGTACTAGTGACTTGTTGTCGTTAATAATGGAAATGGGTAGAGATTTCTGTATTTTGTTCAGTGAACGAATACGAAGAAGATTATTTGATGATTTAGGGCTTTAATAGGGATAAATTTGTAAATTTGAATAAAGTTTTCATAATAATTACAGATAATAATATAAAAATTGGTCAATCAAAGTCATTGACAGTCAACTTGTGGTCAAGGTACCAACCCTTAATATTTCAAATATTGGGTACCAAAGCTAGGTATTGGACATTTGCTGGGTACCAAACGTTAAATAACCCTAAAAAAAATTGCATTACGTTAAAATCGGTTTTTGTAATCAACCTAGTTTTCTAGGTTGTATGTCATTGGGGTCACACTCATTATAATTTTTTCCATGAAATCTACCCTCCCCTAAATAATGGAGAACCTAACCTAATGTTGTGCAAGAACGTTGTGAATAACATCAATAACTTTTATATAATTTGGAATGCACCAAGAAATTATCATATGTGTCTCAAGTTTACCACAAAACTCTTGGATACCATTTCTTATATCAGTTAGATATTTCAACTCTATTTCAAGTGGTTCGTTAAGTTATATTTTATACCTACAAAAATAATAATAATAAATCAAACATAAAATCAATAAGATAGAGATAGAAAGTAAAAACATCGAACATAAGATCGGTGAGTTTTCTTTGTTTGACAAATAAAAAGTAAGAATATCAAAGATAGAGAGAAACTGAACGAAAAAAAATGAGATTCAAAAACGGTTACCTGAAAGATTTTCTAGTTCTTCTTTCATATCCCTTAGATTTCACTCATATCTAAATTTCTTGGTTAGTTTTCATTCACATCTTATCCTCTCTTTAGTGTTGGTTGGGCTTTCATTCACCTTCACCCTCTTTTAAGTGTATGATGGAGTCCATTTTTAGGAATGATCCTCAACAAAGGACTCTGGGAAAAAAATCATAAATGTCCAGTGGTATAAACTGACAAGCTCCAGTAAAAAAAATTAATCCGCAAAATAGCTTAAAAAACAACATAGTATTAGGTTGACTTGGTTTGTCCACTGAGAATGATCAATGATGACATAATAAGCCGATACACTCTATGAAGAAATCTAATACTCCCTTTGTCTTTTTGTATATGTCCTCTATTCTATTTTGGTCTACTTTTTTTATCTATCCGCTTTTGTTTATAGACATATTTTCTCATTAAACTATCAAATATACCCTTAATTTTTTTATAATTATAAAATTCAAATATACCCATATTTTCTCATTGAAAAACGGGCACCTAGCTCAGCTAGTCATCCTCGTTTCCCAAAGTTTCGTGCGCTCCAGGAGGTCCCAGGTTCGAGCCCCCAATAGCGTAATATTGCAGGAATTAACATGGAAGGTAGAGTTAGTTTGCCCCCCTTATGACACAATCTCATCCCCCCCCCCCCCCCCCCCCCCCCCACACACACACACACACACACACAAAACAACCTGTTCAATTAATGTAGTAGTATGTTGTTGGAGCTTAGCTTGTTAGGCTTCCAACTAGTTAATGTAATACTCTTTATCCAATAATAATAATAATAAATTAATATAAAAAAAATATCCAAAATCTTAAACAGTATTTCCATATATAAAGAAACAAATCTATTTAATATCTTTCGTACTAATCTTTATTCTTTTTTACTAAAAATATTTATAATCTTACCAAAAATAAGATTGACAATATAACCAAAATTATTGGGAAGATATTTGTTTTTATCTTCTTTTAAAATTTTCCAAAAATAATAAAATTTCCCAATCTAGCTTTTAATAGGGGTAGTCATGACATTTTTTTCCGATACCCTTAATATTTTGACTTAATTAAAGCGGATAGATAAAAAGAAGACGGAGGGAGTAGGAGAGATGGACATATTGCCTTAAAACTGGACATCTCAGGAGGCTTTTGACCGTCTCAAATAGAAATTTTTGTTTAAAATGCTCAAATCATTGGGTTTTTGTTAAGATTGGCGTGAGATTATACATGAATGTATCTCCACTACTATAAAGATTATTCTTCTCAATAGTAGTACTTCTAAAGAGTATACGCCAACATGAGGTATTTGATAGGCAGATCCTATACCCCTATCTCTTTAACCTTACCATGGAGTATTTCAACACACTTCTTGCTCAAGCTCAACATGACAGCAAGATTGTTTGTATTCAATCTCCCACTATCAAATCATCTGTTGTTTGCAGACGATTATCTTCTCTTCTTTCAAGCCAATCAACACAATATTTGAAGCATTCGTTATATTGTTAAACATTTATGAGATATCTCAGGACAAATGATGAAGTATAACAAGTTAGCTACTTTCATTTCCAGGAAACTTACTCAACAACAAAAACAAGATATGGTTAAAGTTTCTGGGTGTTTCTCAACTTCGTAACACTGAGAAATACTTAATATGATAGCACAAACATAGCATGAATATGCTCAAGCGTCTCTCCCTGTTGCGAAAACATAGCACAAACGCTTTGGATATCTACATGCGCTAGACTATCTGTCGTAACTACCGGGTTTAATCTATATTTGTGAATGAATAAAGTAGTTCTAGGTGAATATTTTATCCTTCATATTTGAATCCAGATAGAATTGTTAATTTTTTGTTGGTTTCTAATTGTAGACAAAGTTTTCAATTAGATTTCATCTGACCTTCGTGTCCATCTAATTCTATTATTCTTCGCCAAGTTCACAGTAAACATTAGGATCCGCTTTTATTGTATTAGGGTCAAATGTGCTTTGGAGTAAGTTAATATTCTAGGAGCAAAAGTTAGGGAGGAGAAGATGCGATACTAGGTGAACATTATGTGGCATGGCAACTGAAAATTATGTGGCAGGGCAGTTGGCGCCAGTTCCCTTCCATGGGAATCCAGTTGTCTTAGATGATGTGGAAGAAACTGCCATCCCATATTTCCCAAAAGCAGTAAGGTTTAATTTGAGTTAAACTTTTTAGGATATGGTTCCACATTCAAGACCATGTTTTAGTAATATATGTATCAAGGGCATGTCTACAATTCCTATAGTATTTTGCTTTTAAGTGCAACTGCCCAAAGAGCATCCTAATTTGCCAGCAAATTCCAAGCTAATCTACCTAGTTGTGCCAAATTATTATCTTTAATTCTCTAAAACCTAGACCACCTTCATTAATAGACTTGCATAGAGTTATCCAAGCTCTAGGATAAAAGCCTTTTTTACCTTCCTTGTTTCCCCTCCAAAAATCTCTTTATAAAGAAATGAGTTGGTTGGTAATATTCTTTAGAATCTTGAAACATCCCCTTTGATAAGTGGAGAGTGTTTCAAGAATGGATTTGACAACTACAGTTCTTGCTGCTTGAGAGAGTTTTCTTCCTCTTCAATTTTGCAATCTACTTCTATATCTATCAAACATCGAGTCAAAATATTGGATTTTATAACCATAAATGAATAGGGGGTACCCAAATAAGAGCCAGTTAATCTTTTGAATTTTCAGAATTTTCACTTCATTTTATCGAACTTATTAGGAAACTTTGGGTTGAAAAAGATTTCAGACTTCTGGAAATTTATCGCCTATCCTGAAGCACTGCTAAAGATATTGATTTATTCTAGAATGTTTTTAGCATCTATTAGAGTAGCCTTAGAAAACAAAATGCGGTCATCAGCGAATAGCAAGTGGGAAATACGAATACTATTCCTATATACACCAATTCCTTTAATCTTACCTTCAGTCTCTTTTTTCCTTAAAGACCTAGTGCGACCTTCCATACAAATCAGGAAAACGTAAAGGGATAGTGGATCCCATTGCCTAATCCTTTCGATGAGTGGAAGAAATTTCCAAGAGACTCATTATACAAGATTGCAATGGTCGTGGTGTTGATGCATTGTTGAATTAGAGTACACCACATCTCCGAAAAGCCTAAAATTTTCGTAACCTCTATGAGATACGTCCAACTGACCCTATCGAAAGCTTTACTCATATCGAGTTTAATTCCCATCAAACCAACTTTGAATTTACATTTCTGCATCGAATGAACTACCTCTTGTGCCATTATGATGTTATCGATTACCTTCCTATTGGGCATGAAAGCATACTGTTAAGGGGAAATAATTCTAGGTAATATTGGTCTTAGTGTGATTCTTTTTGCTAAAATAAATTATTATTAAATTAAATAGTTTTAATAAATAAACGTGTCATTACGTATCATGTATCCTTATTTTTTGGAAATTGACGAATCCTCGTATCTATATCGCCGTATCAGTATACGTGCTTTATAGGCAGAAGGTTCTTTCAAGAAGTCTATTACCGGGTTAAGACGCAAGGCAGAAGGCTATGAAGCACGGATTGTAATACCCCGATATTCGGCAGTGGTTGGCCGAATGGAATATAAGTAATGATTTGTCCTTTCCTAACACCGAGGCCTGATGGGTTCACTTAACTGAGTCGTGGGAAAAACTTCTCAGTTAAGCGTGCTCGGCCGGAAGTAGTCGCAGGATGGGTGACCTCTCGGGAAGTTGCTGCTGGACAACCGCAGTAGCGCCGTTAAAAATCTCACACTGCTGGATAACCGCAGTGGGTAAGTGGGAACAATGTCGGTGTTAGTTGGAATACAACTAGGGGTCGTTCGCTTGTGCTCGGGAAGGAACGTCAACATTATATCGAGGCACGATGGGTTCACAATTGGCTCGAGTTGGGGAAAAACTTCTCGATTAAGCGTGCTCGGGCGGGAGTAATTCAGGGATGGTCACCCATCCGGAAGTTTCTGCTGGATAACCGCAGTGGGTAAGTGGGAACAATATCGGTGTTAGTAGGGATACAACTAGGGGTCGTTCGCTTGTGCTAGGATGGGGGATTATGCTAGATACTGCTCTCACAGGAGACAAAGAACGTCTACATTACACCGAGGCCTTTTCAGCACAATTGGCTCCAGAGTTGGCAAAAAACTCTGCAGTTAAGCGTGCTCGGGCGGGAGTAATTCAAGGATGGTCACCCATCCGGAAGTTTCTGCTGGATTACCGAAGTGATGCCCGCTGAAAACCCCACACTGCTGGATGACCGCAGTGGCTAAGTGGGGACAGTATCGGTGGAAGGACGGGTCATTACACGGATAGTTCAAAATTTGTGACGTATCCGTATCGGACGCCTTATCAGTGTCGATACTTGGGGACGCTTTCAAAATTTGTTCATAGTAATCTTCGTCTACTTTCATGAAAAAGTAAAATTTTACGAAAGAAGAAAGTGGGATATCAGTAGAGATGCATTTGATCCACTGCTCGGTGTGGGAGAATTTGAAGTTGCAAATCTTTCATTTGACGAGCCAGAACTAGAAACGGTGCTCATTGATAAAAACAATACTGATGAGTGATGGGTGAGTGGGATATTAGATAAATTTTATCTATTTTTTTCTAATATTCTGGAAGTATTTATGATTTTTTTCTATATTATGTGATTCTTTTTGCTAAAATAAATTATTATTAAATTAAATATTTTTGATAAATAAACGTGTCATTACGTAACCCGTATCCTTCTTTAACACGACGAGTAAGAGTCACCCGACTTTTATCCACCAAGGAAGAAATCTATTTCTCAATATTCGGGATGCATGAGTGCAAAAACCAGATACTTCTATTCACCAAATCGCAAATAATTCTAAACCTCGTTGTTCCCCATTTGGAAATTTTAACTTGGGAGAAGACGAGGGAATCCCCACATTCCTTCGGGATAGTATGTAAATTTAGCTATTAATCCTTCGGGATAGTACGTAAATTTAGCTATTAAAACAACTTGACCAAACCCCCTTTAGTGTAAGGAACCGAAGAGTAGCTAAAAAAAACGAACAGTGTAAGACAACTATAGAAGCAGACCATCTTTTGAGTAAAAACCAGAGATAGAAAGAATCACAAATAAAAACCAAAGAAAGACGGGAAAAAAAAGACATCAAGAATTCTAAGAAACTGACTTGAATTAAAGTTTAAGCTTTGGAAACACAAAGAAAGACATAATCGGGTGGTAAAAAAAAAACTAAAAATCCAAAAGCCCCAACATTGGGGAATGAACCTATAAACCAAGCAGTTTTTGGATGTTCAGAGCAAAAGCTAACTTCGTTATTATTTCCAACATATCCTCCCTTCCATCAAGCACCCACACTGAAGAGGGACAACACTAAACTAAAACTCAGACTGAAAATTTTGCTGGAGCACCATCCTTGGTTCAACTGAAGTTGCTTAATGAGTGTTGGCAACGTGGACGATCAAGTCAATAACACGGGAACTGTAACCCCATTCGTTGTCATACCATGACACAAGCTTGACGAAGTTGTCATTAAGAGCAATTCCGGCCTTGGCGTCGAAGATACTTGACCTGAGTTAGTACACACGAGTCAGAAATAATACATAAAGCACACAACTGCACATAAAAAAAAACATTGTGTCCCAGAAATCTGAGAACAAGCTGATGCCACTAGTTATGCATATTGGAAAACCAGTGGCACAAAGCTAGGTTAGGCGGTGTTATAAATTATATAAATTAACAAGATGTCCAGATACTGCAAGAAGTAACAAAAATATAATGATCCACTAAAAGTATCAGCAAGACAGCAACTCATACCTGTTGTCACCCAAAAAGTCAGTAGAGACCAAATCTTCATCAACGTATCCCAAGATTCCCTTCATCTTACCCTCGGACTCCTCCCTGAGCAGAAACAGAGCCGTTAAATTAGATAAAGCTCATGTAACCTCACCAGCAACAAATTAAAACTGCAATTGGTAAGTAATTAAACTTAATTCGTACTTGATGGCAGCTTTAATCTCTTCATAAGTTGCCTTCTTCTCAAGTCTCACAGTAAGATCAACCACTGAAACATCGACTGTGGGAACACGGAAAGCCATACCAGTCAATTTTCCATTAAGTGCTGGGAGAACTTTACCGACAGCCTACACAATTTCGACAAGAAAAAAAAAATCAGGATTCTTGCAGTCATTCTTGCAGTCAAAATAGCTCACGACTGGATTTGCAAAATCAGGACATCAGCCGGTACTTTATGTGTCAAGAAACTATCGTGTGTGTTAAGAGAACGAAGTACCTTAGCTGCACCAGTGCTGCTAGGAATGATGTTGAATGAAGCAGCCCTTCCACCTCTCCAGTCCTTGCTGGATGGACCGTCAACAGTCTTTTGTGTAGCTGAAACACATGAGTGAGTGAACATAAGACACATATCCATAACTCCTGAAATTCGTTCAACAAAACACATGACAGAGACAATACTAACCAGTCATTGCATGGACAGTGGTCATGAGACCCTCAACAATGCCAAATCTGTCGTTGATGACCTGCAGATTTTAAACAAAAAACAGAATATTATAAAAAACATAAGAAACCCTTAACCGATAATAAAATAAAGATAGCATTGCAACTTGATATAATAGATAATCAAGCAAGCAAACAAACCTTGGCAAGGGGAGCAAGACAGTTGGTGGTGCAACTAGCGTTTGAAAGAATGTTAATGTCTGAGGTGTATTCCTTCTCATTGACACCAACAACAAACATGGGCGCGTCCTTGCTGGGAGCAGAAATGATAACCTTCTTGGCTCCACCCTGGATCATCAAGCAATCAAACAATGTTAAATCAGAGCAGGCCTGAGCAAGGTATATCAATAACCAATAAATGAAAAGCTTAAACTACTTTATGGCCATGAACCCTCACATAAGACTTGTTCAATGTAAAACCATTACTGATCGACACCTAAACTGGGCAGTAGAATGACTTATCATTTACTAAAATATTTATCAGACAGACAAATATGCTCATTATGTACAAAGAATCTCTGATTCATGCCAATAGCAATATCATATATTATATTCAAAGTAAAAAATAAAGAGCATGGGATAATATCAAACCTTCAAATGAGCAGCAGCTTTGTCCTTGTCAGTGAACACTCCAGTTGACTCAACAATGTATTCAGCTCCAGTCTCAGCCCATGGGATCTCCTCTGGGTTTCTGCAACCAAAGACTGCAACTTCCTTCTCACCGAAGAGGAGGGTCTTGGTGTCCTTAACCTTGAGTTCATGGTGCTTCCATTGACCGTGAACAGTGTCATACTTGAACATGTATGTCTGCAAACACATAAACCATCATTAACAAATCATGTTGCACATCATCTCCTTACGCAGAATAATTACTGATAATTATGGACGATCCATAATAATTTTTAATCTCAAGTACACTTATAAAATGAGATAAAAAGAAAGAAACTAATCATAAGTTCAATTTGGACAAATTAATATCATGTTACACAATCTTTAGCACAATTTTAAATCATACATTTAACTGTCGAAAAAAAAAAAACACTTTTGGGAGACACTCCAGATAAATCCCAGGAATTACAACTAATCTAAAGTTCCAACCACTGGATCAACAATAAATTAACACTTAGTTCTACAGATCAGATATACAGATACCACGATACTAGACTCGTAGATTTAAGAAATAAAAAACAAAATCCAAAATCAAATCGAAAAAAAATCCCATCAAGATTAACTGTAAAATCAATTCTATCAAAGCCTCGTCAGCTAAAAATTACAGATAAAAATAGATCTACGAAGCAACTCTCCAAGTAGATCTGCAAAACAAACATAGAAATCATCGATATACCAAGAGTGAAAATCATTATACCATGTAATCAGTAGTGATGAATGGATCGTTAACAGCAACAAGTTCAACATCATCTCTCTGTAGGGCAACTCTAGCAACCAATCTTCCGATTCTTCCGAACCCTAAATATCAAACCAAAACCAGATCAGACCAAAACATCCAAACACACACAATAAATATCAAAAAATAAAAAATAAAAAAAACAGGTAGGATCTAATACCGTTGATTCCGATCTTGATCTTTGCTGGAGCTGAAACGACAACAAGAAGAAGAAAATCATAAGAAATAGTCAGATTTAGAGTGAAATCAAAGCAAAACAAGATTAAATTAAACGAGAAGCTACAATGATGAGGTTGAGGAAGACGGAATTACCCATGAAGAAATTGAAGGGTATAAAATGAAAAGATAGAAGATGTAAGGAATTGCAGAGAGAAAAGCGAGAAGTGGAGAAGAGGTAAAGTGATTGTAGTGGGTATTTAAAGAGGAAAATTGCTGATCAAAGGGATTGGCGGATTTTTCGAGATAAAAAGCGGAATGCGTATAAGTGGTTTCGTGGGCATGAAGGCGGTTTTGCTCACGTGAGCAGTTTTGTTGATATAATTAGATCTGGGTTGTAGGGTCGGGTCAGGATAGTTTGTTGGACAAGAAACTTTTCCGAAATGGAAAGGTCAGAAACTTGGGGAAGAAAATATTGATTTCGATGGAAATAACTTGGGGTAGAAACATGTTGATTTCAATGGAAATAACTTGGGGAAGAAATTACCCCTTGGTAAAGAAATTAGAAGAGTGATGACTCGCGCCTACCGCCGGATAATTTCGACATTTCGTATTGTGGGGTTGGTCGACCTAACTTGGGCCGGGTGGGAATGTATCAAAACAAAATAAAAACTTGGGTTGGGACTGAAGCTCATTTAAGTTGGACTATATTTTGTGGCATTTAACATTTTCTAAGAACCGTTTTTTTGGGACCATGATAAATTTGGGGACCATTGTTTTATAAGGCCATCTACCCTACATTTATAAGGGATGTCCTAAAATATGGACATTACTAATTTGCCCCCGAACCCTAATTAAGATTATAACTAAAAACTAATAACTACCAAAATATAAATATAACCTAATCTAATCTATAAACAAAAACACAAAATCAGAGAGACCCTACCGCCGCAGAAACGAGTTTTGGGAGAATTTTTTTTTTTCTTCTCTTCTTCTTCTTCCTTTCAACATTCGTCTTCATCGATTAATCGTCGATTCATAAAATTTTCATCGTCGATTAATCAATCGACTATAAGAATGGTTCTTCGAAATAAAACCAACCGACTTCAAGGAGAAGGTCCTCGATTGGGACATCTAGCAAATCAACCAAGTGATTTTGAGATTCGTAAAGAAGTGAAACAACTAAGTGAAGCCATAATCCATTATAATAGACGCTTGAAGAAGCCTGGTTCTGCCATGGGACCGATTCGCAGGTATTTTGCAACAAACCCATTACTTTTAATTTGATTTTGATTCGTTTAATTGAATAAAAATCATCAAAATAGGGTTCAAATGGAAGTTACAGTGCATTGTTCGGTTATGACGAGTTTCTAAAAAACCCTAGTTTGTTAACCGAACTTTCTGAAAGGAAGAACACGAAGAACAGTTCGGTTCTCTAGGATTCATAACTAGGTCACCGAACTGCCAGTTCGGTGAGTTCGCAAAGAAGCCTAAATTTTTTTTCTAACCGAACTCTGCTATTTTACAACAATTTTTTTTTTCACATGTAACCGAACTCTGCTTTTTTGCCCGCTATTTTGAGTTTTTATGTAACCGAACTGTGGTATTTTGTTCGGGTTTTTCGCATAAAAATCTAAAACTATTTAGTAACCGAACTGACAAAGGAAAAAAAAAATACAATGTAACCGAACTATGCCATTTTTCCCAATATGTTGAGTTTCAATTTAACCGAACTTGTCCAACTATGTTGAGTTCGGTTTATTCGCATAAAACCTTGACAAACCGAACTCGTCAGTAGTTGCATACATGTTGAGTTCGGTTTGTTCGCAAAAAACCTTGACAAACCGAACTCTTCATTAACACTGACCAATGTTGAGTTCGGTTTGTTCTTAAAAAATCTTTGGTAACCGAACTATACTCAGGAACACAAAATTAGAGTTGGCCTATTTTTCGTGAACTTTTGCTATTAACCAAACCTTACGCTGAGAACCCTTATGTTGCATCTGATTTAGTGAATCATTTAGCGGTTAAGCTAATATCTTTTGTTTTCTTGATTAGTGGAATAGTCAAAAAATCAAACAAACCTTTACTGGAAGATCTTAGAACTCCCACGCCTCGAGGCAAAGTACATTGTGATGCCGATCACTGTGGAACCAAAAATGCTAAGTATAGAGGTGGGTCATTACCGGGTGTTGTGATCCAAGATGGTGTTAATAGAGATAATGTTGACAACGTAATCCAACAAGTTAATGAAGAAATCGTGGAAGAGATGGGCACTCAAGAACATCATCAAGGTGGAGAAGGTGAACCAGCTGAAGGAGGAGGAAATGAGGGTGCCAATGATGGTGAACCAGTTGAAGGAGGAGGAAATGAGGGTGTCAATGATGGTGAACCAGTTGAAGGAGGAGGAAATGAGGGTGACGATGATGATGTTCAACCATCTGAAGGAGGAGGAAATGATGGTGACAAATATGAGGAAGATGGAGATAAGGATGATGATGAATCGGAGGAGGACTTGGATGAAGAGGAAGACGGAGAGGAAGAGGCACAAGTAGAAATAGTGCGAAAGAAACCTAGAAAGACGCCTAAAAAGCCTTGTGATAGATATTCATACATTCCTGATGACAATTTGTGTTTGACGCCAAAGATGCCAACTTATGGTACTCCAAGAGATGGAGGGGAGGTATTGATGGGCTACAAAAACTCATGGGCTGCCAAAATCTTTGCGACAAAGGTATGATTACCATCAAGATTTCTCAGTCATTTTAGTATATTTTGACATATATTGTTCTTTTCTATATATGTTAGTATATAAGATATGATGTTGCTTTTGTAGGATCATAATAATGATGTTCGTGTTTTGAAACATCAAAAGAACAAGATATGGAATATAGAAAATGAGTGTGATGAGGTATGCTTGGCGGTATTTGACTGTCTACTATGGAACGGGATACAACATGCGCACCAAATATTTGATGTTGTCACTGTTACTGTATTTTCCGAGAGGTCTTATCCAGAGACGGATACCTTTCATCTACCTTTTGGTGAGATGGCAATAACTCCGGATGATTGTTTTAGAATCACAGCCCTACCAATTACAGGAACAAGTATTCGAGATAGCTACAATCCCTCGATGAGTTATGAACTTCTTGAAAAGCTAGTCGAAAGGTGTCTAGGATGGAGCGATAAAAAGGCACAATGTGAGTTTAGACGATCTAACAAATAGCCTAAGGAAGGTGATGAGTATAATGAGTTTGAGGAAGACCGCACGTACAAGAAGAAGTTGAAAAAGATCAAGCTCAAAACCTTGTTTGATGAGTTTTCAGGGACGAAAAATTTGGTTGCTCAAGGAAAGTTGGTGATGACAGAGGAGAAGATTAAGCACCATGTGACTGCTTATTTGTTATATCAACTAGGAACCATTTTCTTCTCTGACAGTTCAGGTCACATGGTAAATGCTCATTACCTCCAGCTATTGGACCCCCTGAATGAGATGACACTCCTAGTGACGAAGGATGACCTAAAGCTCCTAAACGCAAGATTAGAAAAGTTTCTCGTAGTGGTCGTGGTAAATGAGTGATTGCAACAATTAGTACTTTGTTTTCTTATATTTGGAAGACTTTTTTATTGTGGATTTGGTAGTTTATTTGGATATTTGGAATATTTTTTTTATTGCGGATTTGGCTATTTGTTTTCTTATGTTCGTGTGCTTCCAACATTTAGTTACGTGGATTAGTAAATGAATTTCATAATTTGGTTTTTAATTTGTGTTTTAAGGGATTAGTTTGGCTATTTGACGGTTAAGTGTTTCATCATTACATTCAAATTTTTAAGAAACGTTTAGTAGACTAAATCTCGTAAACAACCGAACTCTGATTATCTTAAGTTCGGTTTGTTCTCAAATTTAAAATCTAACCGAACTCAGCTACAAAAAAAATTCAGAAGTTACAGAGTTGTATTCGGTTACCTGCAATTTTTTAGCAGGAAATTGAACTCCAATGTTCGGTTACCTGCAGAAAAGGCTGGTAACCGAACTTATGGGTTCATAATCCAGCCTTAGTGTAGTTTTAGTTCGGTTAACCGCAATTTAAACAGCCAACCGAACTCTTGCGTTCGGTTGTTTCGCAGATTTTGCAATCTAACCGAACTCACAACAAGAAAATTTCAAAAGTTACAGTGTAATGTTCGGTTTATTTGGTATTATTCATCAGGTAACCGAACTTGGTGGTCGATAAGTTCGGTTTGTTCGCATATTTTGCAATCTAACCGATCTCATAATAAGAAAATTTCAAAAGTTACAGTGTAATGTTCGGTTACCTGGTATTATTCATCAGGTAACCGAACTTGGTGGTCGATAAGTTCGGTTTGTTCGCATATTTTGCAATCTAACCGATCTCAGAACAAGAGAATTTCAAAAGTTACAGTGTAATGTTCGGTTACGTGGTATTATTTTGCAGGTAACCGAACGTTATAATGTGGAGATCATAAATCAGACATAATTTTCCTAAGTTTGGTTACCTGCTATGATTTACCAGGTAACCGAACATTACACGGTAACTTTTGAAATTTTGTAGTTTGCATTGTTCGGTTACCTTTGATTTACAGAACCAACTGAACCTGTGAGTTCGGTTTTGTTGATGCATTTCTTATGTAACCGAACTATGTATTTTGAAATTTGAATGACATTAATTTCAAGTAACGGCTATTTTTATAGCCTTTATACACCTCAATGGTATAAATATGTGTCTCATAATTAACATTTTGTCTCAAAATATTCTAAAAATGGCAGCCACTACTCCTAAATTTACTCTAGATGAAGATCTATCTCTTTGCATAAACTGCATACTATACTATCCAAAGAGGGGTGGAGAACGAAGAATGAATGGTATTGTGAGTCAAAGTTATTGAGGGAAAATTCATGAGAAATTCTGCTCCGACACAACAAACCCTCATAACCGTGATCATATAGCTTTGTTCATTCGATTCGGAAAGATTAGAGATAGAGTTGTGGAATTTATGGCTTTATTTCGTATTGTAAGGCGGTATCGACTTAGGGGTGAAGGATTCTCCGAAATCATTTTAACATCGAAAAACGAATGGCGAAGATGGAAGAGAAAGGATTTCAAATATGAATATCATTCCGCCTCCTTAAAGACTTTTTCATAACGCGTTTCGGATATTAAATGTTATGTAGCTTTAGTTTTAGTTCGGCAATGTCCTCTAATTTCATTTCCTAACCGAACTTAAGTCTTGATGTCTCACTGTTCGGCGATGTCATGTAATTAAGTTCCAATATGAAAAAAAAAAGTTCCAAAAATAACAGTCTCTTATTCTTATGAAAATGTTCAAAGCATAACCCAAAAATAAGACCTAATTCCAAAACACAATCTTTGATTCTTATGTTGATGTTCAAAGCATACTTAGTTTAATTAATGGTACATTTAATCATTCGCAAGGGAAACTGGACCTTCGTGAATGATTTTTTCCGAATCCTTCAAAGTTTTCCACATCTCCATGTTATGCTCGTACATAATGCACCATCCCAACATTGTGTCGGGGTTAAATTCATGCCAATAAGAGTTTCTGCATATCGGAGGCAGTGGACAATCGTCTTCTAACCGGAGGCCTATAAAATGGTTGTTGTTAACAAGCGCAATCACCACTCTCCTACGTTTAAGTTGCTCGACACATATTTTTGTTTTCGGAGTGTATGTGAAACTATCACCTTTTGAGAAATAGTGAACCACGCAATTGAATGCTTCGGCGATTAAGTGCCCACATATCGGCATGCCCATCCAATGATCCCTTGTGATTGGATCCCCCCCGTGGAGATGCCTTTGATACCTAACAAACTGCACATTGAGACTAGCATCCCCATCGGACAACATTGGCTTGTAAAATTTCGGGTTGTCCTTTAGCTTCATCAACAACCTTTGTCGGACATAAGTGATTTGATTATCATTATACAGCTTCACACCTTCAGTGAAAGGCCCTAGTTGTTGTACGACAATGTGGAATCCGCAATTACCATCAGGAGGGACGTCATCGGTGGATATGACGTACTTTCTAATGTATGGAGGTAGCTCTTCCAAGTACCTTCTATCAACAAAATTTGATGTATCATCAATTGGTCGACTTCTTTCTTGGATGCGGCATATTGGAGCCTTAAGCTTCACGTTTCGTTGAATTGGTTGGCTAGGTTCCGATGGAGTAGGTTGGGTTGGTTTCGAGCGTAACATCGGTCCTTTTTTCTTCATATCCCGTTCACTTGTTTCGCACTTTTCCACAATATTCCTAGACCTTTTCTTAGAATCTTCTTGATACTTCGCCGCGGTATGCTCATGCCCACAAGTGTCTCTAGTAAATGGGGTCATTTCACTTTTCCTCTTAGCCAACACCTTTGCATATTCTCGTACTTGTTTTTTTGTTTCTTTGGTGATTGGCCTACCTTTGCCCTTGCCTTTTTTCGGTTCGTGCACATTCTCCGAAGTGTGTGGATAAACGATTGGCCGCATGTCATCCCAAAATATTTGCTTTTCGAGTTTGTTCATGTTCCGGTACATCTCGATAACGATTCTTCCCATCTCATTGTCACCAAAATCTTTTCCGACATCGCCCTTTGGAGGAGGGACAAAACTTAATTGTTGCCAATATGGATCTATATCGCTTAGAGGGATTATGCCATGTTCATACTTAACTATCATATGGCGACAAGGGAGTCCCATAGACTTCATCATGTTTCAAACACACACCTCGTCCGGCTTGGTTCCCCATATATCAATCAAATTCACCTCTACCATTAACCTCTTAATGCAAGCACGTGAAACATTATTATGGAGTCCCTTGAACAACCGAAGGTCCGCCATATTCTTGATGTTACCACCTTTGTCTACAATCTTTTTGTACTTCATGATGCGGTTTTTTTGAAACTTCTCTTTAATTCTATCAATCTCGCGGTTGAAGTAATTCTCCATTGCGTTAAACACAATCACAAAATTATCGACACATCCAAAAAGATTTTTCTTCAACCGATGGTGAGCCGATTCTACCAAACTTGTCGCTTGATTCCCAAAGTGTTTATGGTGGTTGGTAAATGCATAAACGAAGCGCTCTTTGTGCGGTTCCAACCATTGCTTAACCACATACGTTACAATATCCTCGGGATATTCGGGGCTAGACCAATGTTCGGCAAATGCCGCAAGATTTAGATTATACCCTTCTTCGGTGAGAGACCAAGTCAATGGCTCCCATTCACCAGAGAAAGCAACCCATTTAGCGTGATTTATAGTGTATTGTATATCGAATTCCTCTTTTGCATCCGCTTGTTCATCTTCCGGTAGCTTACTAATCTCTTTAAATGCTTTCCTCTTTGGTGGACAAATTTGAGGCTTGCACCTATTCATCACATTACACCATATATGGAACGTACAAAGCATATTATGTGCTAATGGGAAGACTCTCTCTATTGCGTTCATTAATGCTACATCGTTGTCCGTCACTATAACCGCGGGGATATCATCATCTAGGTATATGGCCTTCACTTGTTGTAGCGCCCAAGTGTAACTTGGTTCTTGCTCATCTTCTAGAAAACAAAAAGCAACGGTAAACGGTGACTTCGTCGAGGTACGACCAACAATATTCAACAATGGCATCTCGTATTTGTTAGTCTTGTAAGTGCAATCCATTATAAGAACTTGATGGAAGGATTGAGCCAATTGAACACTCTTCGGATGCGCAACGAAGAGATGCGTTATTTCATCTTCCGGACCTACCTTCTTTTGAACCGCCTAGCCTTTCTCTTTAGCGCAAAAAAACAATTGTTGCATGATTTGTAGTAAAGACAATCTGAGCATGCAGGTGATTTTTTTGCCTATTGTATTTTCTGAATGTCTGCGTTACTTATGTTCTTCATCTGGAGGTATGAAGATTTTGACTTGAATAAACACAGTTAATGCCGTATTTGGTAGGACATTCGATTATGTTGTGGTGCAACATGTTTTCTATTTCCCACATGGAATATAGGTTGGTCGTGAACATGAGAGGAGTAGAGTTATTTATAAATGATGGATTTTAACCTATACAAAATGTGCCAAGTTACCAACTTATCACTATTCAATCAGATATGTGGGGTGCATATTCACATAAATTCAACATAGCAGATATTGGAGACACTTTGGAGGTGTAGAATTTGATTCAAAATTCGATTTTAGATTTTAATATAATGAAATTTCTTTGGCCTGATGTATATGCATGTCATATGCCATTTCTCTACATTCGTCAGGAAATCGAGCTTTTGACTATTTACTCATATGCTTTGTTATATTGTTTAACAATCTAATTCAGTTTTTGGTTTCCTTGCACATACTTTCAAAAAAAAAAAAATTGGTCTTCTACAAATTTTGACCTCTACCGCATCTTACTTTAACCTCCGATGATGATGATGCAAGCAGGTAAAGAGAATGGAGGAAGGCAACGGAATGCAGGTGCATAAAGTTTCATCTTATTCTCATCGCATAATAGAGAGTGTTGTCATGGACCTTTCCTTTGGAATTTTTATGCCAGAATTATGAAGGATTATGTATGTTGAAAGTATAAATTTGCTTAAACTACGTTACGGCATTCGTAATACTATCTTCCATCTAGGTTTGGAAGAGTTCGTTGAGTAACGCGACATTCTCTACTGGTAAGGTATACCAAGCACATTCTCTACTGGTAAGATGTACTAGGCTTTAATGCTCGACGGAATTGCAGGTTATAGTAAATGGGTCTGTAATCAACGGTTACCTCCTCTTCTTTTTTTTTTTTCTGAAAGTCAATGCTACCTCTTTAAGTTCTTTCTAATTTGTACTATTGTTGTCTCTAAATGATTCAACAGTACTTATGTAATTCAACTCGAAAACACGTGCAGCGCACATGCCCTTTACTAGTTCACATAAATTCAACATAGCAGATATTGGAGACACTTTGGAGGTGTAGAATTTGATTCAAAATTCGATTTTAGATTTTAGTATAATGAAATTTCTTTGGCCTGATGTATATGCATGTCATATGCCACTTCTCAACATTCGTCAGGAAATCGAGCTTTTGACTATTTACTCATATGCTTTGTTATATTGTTTAACAATCTAATTCAGTTTTTGGTTTCCTTGCACATACTTTCAAAATAAATAAATTGGTCTTCTACAAATTTTGACCTCTACCGCATCTTACTTTAACCTCCGATGATGATGATGCAAGCAGGTAAAGAGAATGGAGGAAGGCAACGGAATGCAGGTGCATAAAGTTTCATCTTATTCTCATCGCATAATAGAGAGTGTTGTCATGGACCTTTCCTTTGGAATTTTTATGCCAGAATTATGAAGGATTATGTATGTTGAAAGTATAGATTTGCTTAAACTACGTTACGGCATTCGTAATACTATCTTCCATCTAGGTTTGGAAGAGTTCGTTGAGTAACGCGACATTCTCTACCGGTAAGGTATACCAAGCACATTCTCTACTGGCGCGATGTATTTTTTTCTCACTACTTATCTACAACTATGAAAGTAATCTCGTGGAATGTCCATGGTTTCAAGAATGCTGATACTAGGAATCATTTAAGTGATTTAATTAGAACACAGAACCCTGACATTGTCTTCCTGTGTGAAACTAAAATTGCCTCTCAGAAATGTATACCTTTATTAAGGAAGTATCAATACCCAAACTGTGATTACATAGAGCCTCTAGGTCTTTCTGGAGGTCTTGCTCTTCTCTGGAAAAATGGCTTTACCTGTGATGTGGTTGCCAAGTCACATAATATGTTCAACATTATGGTTCAAACTGATCCTAGTAAACCTGAAATTTTGTTAACTTGCATGTATGGTCATACTAATTATGCTAAGAAAAAGGAACAATGGGAATACATTCACAAGATAAGCACTGAAAATTCTAGTCCTTGGATTGTTATATGAGACCTCAACTTCCATTTGCTAGATAATGACACTCAAGCCTCTTCTTACATAGATAGTTTGGTCAACAATGTCATCATCAATAGCGGTCTAGAGGATCTAGGTTTTGTAGGCAAGGATTACACATGGACCAACAACAACATGGGTACTGGTACTGTTAGATCCAGGATTGATATGGCTTTAGGAAATGTCATTTGGTCTCTAAATTTTCCCAACAACAAACTTTATCATCTGAATCAGATAGGTAGTGATCATAGTCCTATCATGTTTGATTTTAATGCTAATAATCCTAGATGTTGGAAACCTTTCAAGTTCTTCTTAACCTGGTTGAATGATGCCTCTTGTGCTACTGTCATTGCTAATGCATGGAAATCCAGTATTAGTGGTTCTCCTGCTTTTCAGTTAGTTAACAAACTGCATGTTACAAGGAGGATGTTATCCCTATGGAACAAGGAACACTTTGGAGATATTAATCAAAAGGTTGATAAGTTGCAGGAAGAATTAAAAACCTTACAGGAGAGAATTCCAGACCATACAACAAATGAAGAAATTCTTATAATCAACAAGGAATTAAGTAAATGGCACAAGATCAAAAGTGAGTTCTATCAGCAGAAATCCAGGGATCAATTCATCATAGACATGGACAACAACAGTAAATATTTCCACTCCAAAGTCAACAAAAGGAAATCCAGGAACAATATTGATGCAATACAAGATAATGACAATAATTGGTTGGTCACAAGGGAAGATATCTCAGCACATTTAACCAATCATTTCAAGAGTATCAGTACTTCTTCTAATCCAACTTTGGTGGAAAGTTTTTATGATGTTATTCCTTCTGTAATATCAGATGAAGACAATGCCATGCTCACAAGAATTCCTTCCAATGATGAAATCTTTATTACACTCAAAAGTATGGAAAATTGGAGTGCTCCTGGCCCTGAGGGTTTTCAAGCAGGTTTCTTTAAAAATCAATGGCAGGTTGTAGGTGATGATGTTTGTTCAATGGTTAAGAGATTTTTTGAAACAAAACATATCCTCAAGCAAATTAATAATACCTACATATCTCTTATTCCTAAGAAGAAGAAAGTTATCAATGCATGTGACTTCAGACCCATTGGATTATGCAATACCTCTTATAAGGTTATCTCCAAGGTGATTGTGAATAGGATGAAGCCAATCATGGACAAGTTAATTTCTCCCTTTCAAGCAGCTTATGTCCCATGAAGGTTAATTAGTGATAATACTGTTATTGCTCAAGAAATTATACACTCCATGAAAAAGAAAAGAGGTGTAGATGGTTGGCTTGCTTTAAAACTAGATATGTCAAAAGCATTTGACAGATTGGAGTGGTCTTTCTTGATCAAGGTACTTCAACATTTTGGTTTTTCAGATGATTTCTGTGACCTGATTCACTAGTGCATCAGTACTACAACCTTATCCATCATGCTAATTGGATCACCTTGTGAAGCTTTCAACCCTTCTAGGGGCATCAGGCAGGGTGATCCTCTATCACCATACTTGTTCATCTTATTTATGGAATATCTCTCTAGACATCTTACTTATGCTCTACAAGATAAATCCATCAAAGGTATTAAAGTGGCTGCACTCTCTCCAGCCATTAATCATTTGCTTTTTGCAGATGATTGCTTGATCTTTACTCAAGCAAACAATGCTACTGTCACTAAACTACTGGAGGTTCTTCATAACTTCAGTTCTCAATCAGGTCAGTTAATCAATTTTGAGAAGTCTTCAATACATTTCAGCAAGAAAACAGATCCTCAAATTGCTGCTTCTATCACTCAACTTCTAGGAGTGAAAGTAATGAATTCCAAGGAAAAATATTTAGGTTCTCCTCTAATTATTGGTCACTCTAAGCAAGATGCTTTTAAGGCCATAAAAGAGAATTTTGAAACCAGATTTTCTTCATGGTCAAGTTCTTCTCTTTCTCAAGCTGGCAGGGGCACTATGGTTATGCATGTTCTCAATTCAGTCCCAATTTATCAAATGGGTACTTTCAAGCTCCCAAATAACCTCATACAACAACTTATTTCCATTGAAAGAAAATTTTTCTGGGGTTATAACAACAATAGAGTATCTAATCCTGTGGCTTGGCTAAATGTGTGCACCCCTAAAGATTTTGGGGGTCTTGGTTTTAGAGACTTGGAGAAGTTAAATCTTGTTCTTCTCACAAAACTTGCTTGGAGAATATGTTCAGATTCTAGCAGCTTAATGTCTAAAATTCTAGGCAGCAAATACTTCAAGAGTGGTAATTTACTTCATCAAAATCTTTCTACTGCAAACTGTTCTTACACTTGGAATGGCATCACCAAAGGCATGGAAATAGTTAAACAGAATTACTTCATGGAGATCAACAACGGGAAAGGTACTAAAATCTGGAGGGATAGATGGATACGTGGAATGAATCACCCTCATATTCCTAATAGTGATCATTTCAGATTCTATGAAGAAGTTGCGGAATTATATCTACCTGACACTAATCAATGGAATGTGCCTCTTCTGAACATTCTATTTGATGCCGCTACCAGTCTCAAAATTCAGTGTATTTTTATAGACTGTTCAAAGGAGGATGTTATGATATGGATGCCTTCTAAGGATGGAAAATTTTTTGTCAAAGCACATATAAGATGCTGACTTATAGAAGCAGTGAAGTTCAAGTGGATGGAATTACAATCGAGAACAGAATCTGGAAAGCACTTTGGTCAAGTCAAGTTGCTCACAGAATTAAACTATTTATTTGGAAATGCATAAGGAGCATTAATGCTACTAAGAAGAGGAGAGCTCTATATAATCCTGAAGTTGATACTCAATGTGACTTATGTGGGCATGATCTCGAAGACATGGAGCACATAATTTTTGACTGCAGGCACGCTAGAGCAGTTTGGAGAGGTATTAATATAAATATAGATGCTGTCAGGGAGAATTGCAATTCTGTAACAGAATGGGTGATCAGTTGGTTTTCTTCGACTGAGTCTACAGAAAATTCAAGATGGTTATTCACTCTTATGATTGGTACTTGGATCTTATGGAAAGATAGATGTGATGTTGTCTCTCAGGGGGTATCTCTTAACCCTCACACTTCAATTCATAAAATAAACTATCACCTATCTTCTCATATGCATTGCATGAACCCTACATTGTCTGCATCTCTTACTACTGTAGATATTGTCTCCAAATGGAAACCACCAAGCACTAGGTATTATGAAATATAATGTAGATGGCTCTTTTGATCCTGATACTAATAAGTTTGGAACTGGCATTGTCTTGCGTGATCACACAGGTACCTGCCTTGGACTCAAAGGGAGCAGTGGAAATGGAGCTTTAAATTCTGAAGAGGTGGAGTGTATGGCAATAAGGGAAGCTTTGTCCTGGGCAAAGGCATGGAAGCATTTATCCATTCAAATTGAAGCAGACGCAAAGCTAATTATTGATTCCATTAATGGGAACGTTTTACTCATCCAATGGGAAAACATAAACTTAATTAAAGAGATCAAACATTTGATCTCCAATTTTCTTTTTTGTGAGTTTAATTATGTTGGTAGAGAAAGCAATAGTGTAGCGATCATCGTGGCCAAAAATGTTAGGCAATCTGCTGCACAATTTGAAACTCTTGTTGATTTTGAACCTGCCACTTGTGATCTTCTAGCAAAAGATCTTAACAGTGGTTAATTTCAATAAATTTCTGTTTATAAAAAAAAAAGATGTACTAGGCTTTAATGCTCGATGGAATTGCGGGTTATAGTAAATGGGTCTGTAATCAATGGTTACCTCCTCTTCTTTTTTTCTGAAAGTCAATGCTACCTCTTTAAGTTCTTTCTAATTTGTACTATTGTTGTCTCTAAATGATTCAATTGTACTTATGTAATTCAACTCGAAAACACGTGATGCGCACGTGCCCTTTACTAGTATATATAACACAAAATAAATAAATTTTCTTAGTGGTCGACGCGAACCAACTGTGAACTGTTTAACTAGGACCAAAACATCTTGAAAAATCTCGTGGTAACACTCGTCATTCTTATAGGAACAAAGATAAAATAATCCATCTTATTATTGTTTTGAATTGTTTTTCCTGGCATTTTTAGGGGCGACCCCAAAAGAATTAGGGGCGATTTTTTTATTCCCAACCCATATACAACGTTAAGGGATGTCCAAAAATGGGGAGAATACGTTAATGCCCCTACATAATCGGAAGCCATTTTGTGTCCGATTGTTAATACTAAATCGGGAGTTAAGTAACGGAAAGATACTACCGATTGATATGAAATTTGTGCTAAATGCGTATTTGGGGCTACTAATAATCGGAAGTTAATGATATATTCATTTACTACCGATTATAGGCTCAACCAAAATTCAAAAAATTGAGAATTTTTCAAAATCTCATTTTGGGGCAACTCTGTATTCGGTAGTTATATGAACTATCTTGACTACCGATTATTGTAGGATATTTGCAAAGAGAGCCACTGTATAATCGGACATCGGGATTTTACCTCATTAATTACCGATTATAGGCTCAACCAAAATTTAAAAAATAGATGATTTTGGCAAAATCTCATTTTGGGGCAACCCCATATTCGATAGTTATATGATTTATCTTGACTACCGATTATGGTAGGATATTTGCAAGAAGAGCCACTATATAATCGTAAGTCATGATAACTTTATTTACTACCGATTATAAGCTCAACCAAAATTCAAAAAATTGAGAATTTTTTCAAAATCTCATTTTGGGGCTACTCTATATTTGGTAGTTATATGAACTATCTTGACTACCGATTATGGTAGGATATTTGCAAAGAGGCCATTGTATAATCGGAAGTCAGGATAACTTTATTTACTACCGATTATAGGCTCAACCAAAATTAAAAAAAAATGAGAATTTTTGCAAAATCTCATTTTGGGGCTACTCTATATTCGGTAGTTATATGAACTATCTTGACTACCGATTATGGTAGGATATTTGCAAAGAGGCCACTGTATAATCGGAAGTCAAGATAACTTTATTTACTACCGATTATAGGCTCAACCAAAATTTAAAAAAATGAGAATTTTTGCAAAATCTCATTTTGGGGCTACTCTATATTCGGTAGTTATATGACTACCGATTATGGTAGGATATTTGCAAAGAGAGCCACTATATAATCGCAAGTCAGGATAACTTCATTTACTACCGATTATAGGCTCAACCAAAATTCAAAAAATTGAGAATTTTTGCAAAATCTTATTTTGGGGCTACTCTATATTCGGTAGTAAAATAACCTAACTTCACTACCGATTATGGTAGCATTTTAGCCAAAGGTCTATTTTAATCGGGAGTCAAGATAACTTTTTTTGCTACCGATTATAGGATAATCAAAATTCAAAAGATAGAGGATTTTATTTCGGGGATGCTTTATAATCGGAAGTTAGATGAACTAAATTGACTTCCGATTGTGGATTAACTTCCCGATTGTAAAGTTATCTACCGATTGTAAAGGGTAGTTTGGCCATTAAAAAAAATGGAAGATAAGGGGTAGCTTAGATTTACGATTGGGTGATCTTTTTTGTCTTTTTGTGTCGCCCCTAATTCTTTTGGGGTCGCCCCTAAAAATGCCAAGTTGTTTTTGTCTTTTATTAATAGATTTTTATTTTTCCATTTCTCGTAGAGAGAAGAGTCATGACTCATGACTCATGAATCATGATTTGTGATCGTGAAAGGAGAAAACCAGTCTGTGGATCCTTTTAAAGTGGATCTGACTGTGTTGGTATAGCATATTCCAAAGAATCCTCTGTCATTATTGTGGCTTCAAAAAGTTTGGTGCACTTCTAGTTTTTAGTGTTTGGCAACCTCATGGCTCATGCTCTTGGATATAACTAAATTAGGTGTAACCTGCCCCGTACAATTCGTGAGTTGGCCTATTTTCGACGATTAAACACATTCTGGAAAGATCAAAGGCTTAAAATGACCAGGATGATAAAGTTTAGCTTAACTGTTAATGACAAACAAAGGAAAATAGCTCACTTTGTTACTTGGAGTTGGCTGGTTGAGCCGAAACTGTCTCGGTAGCCGAAAGCCAAAGGTATTCAATACTTTATCACCACTTAAAAGAGAAAATTTTTATCTAATTTTACTTTTAATAAAAATATAGTTTATTTCCTTTCAAAAAATATAACTTGCTTATTTTATTGAAAATGGAGAATAATTTAAATTATATTTAACAGTTTGTGTAAAGTACCCGTGCCCAATGACAATTTTTCATATTCTAAGTTGAACCCGTCATATTCCCCCTCTCATCACCATTTTCAGTCCACCGGAGCAAGGTTTTTAAATCGTGAATCGTTTTTGAAATTTGAGAATCGAATCGTATGTTCAATCGTGAATCGTAGATTCATGGTTGATTATTAAATCGTAAACGTATGCCTATAAATATTGTTGAACCATACAAAATAAATCCTAAGGTTTGATTTTTGATGTATAATTCTTATAAATATAAAATATATTGAGTATTAGCACCGACAACCAAGCTGGAACATTGGTTGGAGGCCATGCATGTGATGCTAGAGGTCATGGGTTCGAAACTTCAAGCTCCCATTTTAAAAAAAAATCATTTTACACACTTGAAGTCAAGAATCGGAAAAACGATTTATACCTGCTGCGATTCAAACGATTTTATAGGAAATGAAGCGAATCGTGAATCGCACGATTTTAAAAACCATGCGAGTGAACCTTGCTTCCATTTGCAGTACCAAGGTGGATATCCATATTTAATTTCTTTTCATTTTCTTATTGGCAATTTTTATTCTTAGGTTTCATCAACTTTGATAGTGATTGTTGGTTATCAATGGATGCCTAATTTCTCAAAACTGTATCGACACTAGTTTATCCGCATTCAACTGTAGGTCATAATATTACACTTTTAGCAATTTTATCCAATCAAGTGGTCTGATTTTACTATCCTATCAAGAAAATTAACAGCTTCAACACCAATAGATATGTTCAATCGGAGAACCATCAAATGGTCTGATGGTTCTCATGTTCCCTTTCACTGGGAGGTAGGGATTTGAACCCCGTAATTGTCAAACCAACTCTAATTTAAAGGAGTTTGGATGTAGTTTAGGACCAACGTACTATCCTATCAAGAAAAAAAATAAGATAAGTTTAATCGGTTATACATGAGGGTATGAGGTACCTGGATATATATTTAATCGGTTATACATGTTGAACTTGCACTTTATTGTGCACTAAAAGAAGTTAGCTACAAGTAGAGAAGGGCCAAAGACCAGTCGAAGCTCGCTTATCTCTTAGAGTTCTTGCTATCATGTTGAAGAGGACGAAAAGACGAAGCCAATGGCGAAAGAATGGGGTCAATGCGATATCATACGAAGAAGTTATGCGCGAAACAAGGATGATGCAGAAAATTGCACTGTCAAGTTCATGTTGTTGCCACAATTAACACAGGGGACGTATAGTCTATTGATTGTTCTATCGCTAGTAGTATTTATGAAATAAGTAATTGTCGATTGACTCTCTACACAAGTAGAAATCGCGAGACCTTGCAGAGGGATTTTGTGGAGCCATTGCGAGTGAAGATAACATCAGCAAGTGGACCTTGAGCTAAGAGTTCAACTACTGGGATCAACCTAATTCATAAAGCCTAAAGCATTTGATTGGATAACACCTTGAGTGAGCTACTACTTGGTGATTCAGTTGGATAGAATCTGATATTGGAGAGCTTCCGTATCCATGGTAGAAGGAGTTTTGGGGATAACACTGAGCTAGCTGCTATTCTACGGTTTGTGATGAATGATTCTTACGAAAGATAAATAAGTATACTAATCCAGCTATCGCTTGGTAACGGCGAAGGAATTCTTAATCATCTTTTTATCTTATTATTGTTCTTCGCATTGTCTTTTAGTTATTTCACAAAACAATCCCCCCTTTTTGTTTTCCTTCTATTATAATTTTGCTGATCAAATAACCTATCAATTACATAGCTCTTTGTGGGAACGATCTCTTACTACCGCTATATTACTAGTTAATTAATGGGAAATATATTGAATTAATTTGTTGCACCTACGATGCGCATCAATTATTAGCTGGTTTTCTTCTTTTGAATGCAATACGGATGACAGATGTTTATTCTCTCTTTTGATCGGTGTTTGGATATTGTGGAAAGATAGGTGTGACGTAGTCTTTCAAGGAGTATCTCTTGACCCTCATTTCACTGTGCATAAGATTCATTACCACTTAGCTTCTCATTTGCATAATATTGATTCCACTCAGTTATCTAATGATAATGTTAGTAGTAACTTAATGTTGATGGATCTTTTGATCATGTATGTAGTCACTTTGATACTGGCATGGTTATGCGTGATAATACATGTACTTGTCTTGGAATCAAAGGAAGTTGTGGAGATGGAGCATTGAGTCCTGAAGCAGTGGAATGTATGGCAATAAGGGAAGCTTTATCTTGGGCTAAGGAAAGACAACACTCTCGAGTTCAAGTGGAAGCAAATGCAAAGCTTGTTATAAAGTCCATCAATAGGAGCGCATTACTTATTCAGTGGAAGAATAGTAATTTAATCAAAGAGATAAAACACTTAATCTCTTGTTTTTCTTTTTGTAAGTTTGTTTTTTGTAAGTCGAGATGATAATCAGGTGGCTAATGTTTTAACTAAGAATGCTAGAGAAACAACAATGCCTATTGAAACTTATGGAAACTACGATCCAGCTATTTTTTGCCTTTTAGCAAAAAAAAAAGTCTAGTTTGATACTTCTCAAAAAAAAAAAATCTTAAATTTAATATTCAATTAATGAAAGAATAACAACTAATTTAAAATAATTAATTATATTCAAGGACCTAACAAGTATCCGAGTTTTTTTCGGTTCTAGTTCCACTAATTTAGGATCAAGGCCCTAAATCGTTGGGAGCTAACCCGACTCTGGTAATCGGGTAGTTCAATTGGTGACTGGGCGGAGCCGAAGCATTGGTCATAAACCATAATGGATACTGGGAGCATGCATGATACACAAAAATATCCTTCATCCTATCTACTTACATCCTTGTGATATGGAACACACTGGAGTGAATTGAACAGTCACTTTCATAAGTATATTATGATGTGTAACCCAAAGGTTCACCCCCTTTTGTAACGGCTGAATAATGTGAAACCCGAAGCTTCATCCCCTTTTGTAACCTCTGAAAAGTGTTGCAGCCCGGGTTTGCAACATCTTATTCATATTGTTAAACGCTAAATTTGGTGTAGAAAAGAAAGACAAATTGAAAGCTTGATTAGTTGTTAAAGGTTACAAAATAGAAAACATGGGTTAATTATGATGAAAGATTTGCATATGATGCGAGAATGGAAAATACATGCATAGTTATTACTATGGATGATCAATCTTTAAAATGGATGAAAAATTGTCTCTTCTCAAAAGAGTTCAGGAGTAAGAAGTATATGTAGATCAACCAACTGGTTATGTCAAGCAAGGTCGTGAAGATAAGGTTCTAAAATTAAATTATTAAGGCACTATATGAAATCTTGCATTGTACACTTATGTGGACTCGTATTTAAAAGAACATCGTTTTCTTAAATTCCCTTATGAACATCAAGAGTATAAAGTACAGTTTGGCTAACTTTGCCTATGTAAGTGGCGGTTCAGATTTGTCCTCACAAGAGATAAATCTAGGGATGTAATCTTTTGTCATAAGTGATGGTTGTTATTGGGATTAGAAATGCATCTAACGGACAAAATTTATCATGTCATTAAGGTTCCATAATTCTTCATAATAAATACTCTATTAATTTGCCATGAAAATATATTATTAAATGTCAAATTAAAAATGATAATATATAAATTATTCTACTAATGATGATAATAAATATATTTTTATACTTAAGATTAGTTTGGTATTGCTGCGAGCTTTACAAAAGTGCTTTTCCGATGTACGTTACTGTGTCGAGCTATGTAAAAAAAGCAATTGAATGATTGTCGATGAACGTTCTCCGTAGAAAAAAGCAAATGAATGGTTGCAAATTATAAACTAAAGCTAAAACTTATTTTAAAGCAGACATGATGTTTACTAATTGAGAAAATGACAAAAGCAGACATATCTCTGAAAATTGTTATTCTTTTTTTATTGTGCTTAAAATAAGTAAATTTTTCTACTATTAGAGTACATATATGTAATATTAAATTTACTAATTAGTATTATTACTAAAAAAGTATTATTTTTCTTAACCACTTTTTAAAAATCAATAATTGCTTAATATTTATTGTTGACAAATTAAAGTATAATTCAGTGATACGGTATAACATAAAATGTTGTTTGAAAAAAAATAATAATTATCTATAAAGAATAGAATATAACGAATAAAAATTGGTGATATATAGATTCAAGGATAATGTTTGTCAGTTATAAAAAAGATGGGATAGAATTGGAATTAAAATATGAAATTAGGTTGAACTATAGCATTTGCTTTTGAAGCTTTTAAAAGCTCATTCTCCCCACTTTTAAAATTGATAGATTTTGGAAGTGTTTTGCATAAAAAACACTTTATGAAATCTTTACCAAACACTAGGATGAAAAACTATTGCTATAAATATGTTTTCAAAGTACTTTTTTTTATTGAAAGAAAAAAAGAAGTACCAAACTTAGTTAGATTGGCTAACAATTATATGAGTGGACCATAGTGACGGTGGCAAGTATTGGTGCCCAGTGAGTGATTTCGCATCGTCTCACGTATTTCTTGATAAATGGTTGTTGATGGTGGTTTTTAGACAAGGGGTAAAATCGTAAAACCCCATGCCCTAGTGTTACCCGCAACACATTAACTAAGAGCATTTAACTCAGGTGTAAATAATTAATAGGGGTATTTTTTCAAAATACCGGATTAGGGTTTTCAACACGTAACCCTAATTCCAAAACCAAGCCGCACTCTGCGCACCATGGCGCAATGCCAAAACAAGCCGCACTCTGCGCACCATGGCAACCATGCCAAACCAAGCCGCATATCGCGCACCATGGCAACCATGCCAAACCAAGCCGCACTCGCGCATCATGGCAACCATGCAAAACCAAGCCGCACTCGCGCACCATGGGAAAGAATGCCAAACCAAGCCGCACTGCGCACCAAGAATGCCAAACCAAGCCGCACTCGCGCACCATGGCAAAGAATGCCAAACCAAGCCGCACTCGCGCACCATGGCAACCATGCCAAACCAAGCCGCACACTGCGCACCATGGCAAGCAATGCCAAACCAAGCCGCACTCGCGCACCATGGCAACCATGCCAAACCAAGACGCACTCGCGCACCATGGCAAGCAATGCCAAACCAAGCCGCACTCTGCGCATCATGGCAACCATGCCAAACCAAGCCGCACTCGCGCACCATGGCAAAGCAATGCCAAACCAAGCCGCACTCGCGCACCATGGCAAAGAATGCCGAACCAAGCCGCATATTGCGCATCATTGGCAACAATGCCAAACCAAGCCGCATACTGCACACCATGGCAACAAATCTCCAAGCCGCTATGCCTTTGGCACACGCCAAATATAGCGCCCTAGGCTTGCAAGACTTGCAACTAGGTCAACATGGCCGCACATGCCATTGGCACATGCCAATACGTGCCGCAAGCCATATTCCAAGTCGCTATGCCATTGGCACACGCCAAATATAGCGCCCTAGGCTTGCAAGACTTGCAACTAGGTCAACATGGCCGCACATGCCATTGGCACATGCCAATACGTGCCGCAAGCCATATTCCAAGTCGCTATGCCATTGGCACACGCCAAATATAGCGCCCTAGGCTTGCAAGACTTGCAACTAGGTCAACATGGCCGCACATGCCATTGGCACATGCCAATACGTGCCGCAAGCCATATTCCAAGTCGCTATGCCATTGGCACACGCCAAATATAGTGCCCTAGGCTTGCAAGACTTGCAACTAGGTCAACATAGCCGCACATGCCATTGGCACATGCCAATACGTGCCGCAAGCCATATTCCAAGTCGCTGTGCCAATGGCACACGCCAAATATAGCGCCCTAGGCTTGCAAGACTTGCAACTAGGTCAACATGGCCGCACATGCCATTGGCACATGCCAATACGTGCCGCAAGCCATATTCCAAGTCGCTATGCCATTGGCACACGCCAAATATAGCGCCCTAGGCTTGCAAGACTTGCAACTAGGTCAACATGGCCGCACATGCCATTGGCACATGCCAATACGTGCCGCAAGCCATATTCCAAGTCGCTATGCCATTGGCACACGCCAAATATAGCGCCCTAGGCTTGCAAGACTTGCAACTAGGTCAACATGGCCGCACATGCCATTGGCACATGCCAATACGTGCCGCAAGCCATATTCCAAGTCGCTATGCCATTGGCACACGCCAAATATAGCGCCCTAGGCTTGCAAGACTTGCAACTAGGTCAACATGGCCGCACATGCCATTGGCACATGCCAATACGTGCCGCAAGCCATATTCCAAGTCGCTATGCCATTGGCACACGCCAAATATAGCGCCCTAGGCTTGCAAGACTTGCAACTAGGTCAACATGGCCGCACATGCCATTGGCACGTGCCAACACGTGCCGCAAACCATATTCCAAGTCGCTATGCCATTGGCACACGCCAAATATAGCGCCCTAGGCTTGCAAGACTTGCAACTAGGTCAACATGGCCGTACGTGCCATTGGCACATGCCAAACACACACGCTGGTAGCCTAACTTGCAAACCGTGCAACCTACCACCAAGGCATTCCGCACATGCCATTGGCACATGCCAAACACACACGCTGGTAGCCTAACTTGCAAACCGTGCAACCTACCACCAAGGCATTCCGCACATGCCATTGGCACATGCCAAACACACACGCTGGTAGCCTAACTTGCAAACCATGCAACCTACCACCAAGGCATTCCGCACATGCCATTGGCACATGCCACACGCGCCAGTAGCAGCACCACTTGCACTCAAGGCGCAACCAACGAGATAAACTAGGGGATGCTTCTTTAGGGTTTTGGTTTGGCGGTCACAGCATGCAGCGTACACTACGCTCACATTAAGAAAGCGTGAATAGGAATAAAGCGGTCAAATAAAAGAGGAAATAATGGTGAAAAACGTTTTCACCCATTAAACCATGCGGTTACCACCTCCTCCCATTATTTCACCCTTTACTCTCTTCCTTCATGAGGCCAGTGGTACGTTTCAATCTCGACTTGTATAAATAGGTCTTACCTATTTCCACCGGACAACAAGTCTCGGTCGGGAGAAATATACTACACTTACACTCTCGGAAAGGCAACTTTGCAAGCTCTCCAAAAGCTTTCATCTCTTGCAAGCTTCCTAAGCTTTCACTTTTCGATACAAGTCGAGATACTACTCTCCTCAATACCTTTCTTTGCTTCCCTCCCCAAATCAACCCTTCTCCTCCACTTTGTGACCGAAGCAAGTCTGGAACGGCCATTTCTTGGTTTAGGTCGGACTTGTACAGATTGATCTCTCGAATCTATAAAGTGCTCACGTGCAAAGCACATTTGTTTAGGGTTTGAATCAGTTTCTCACTCACCTACCGAATTTACCGAAATCGGCGAAAACGATTTTTACCCATAAACAATTGGCGACCACAATGGGGAGGATTGATCTATCGGCTACAATGTCGACTGTCGATCTCGTTCTTCGACCCAGATGTCAAGATGGTAGGGGAAGGCAACTCGATCCGACTCAACTACCAGACGACCCGGTTACCAGTTGCAAAAACTACACGAGAAAACTGGGGACTCGTTGAAGATGCTACCAGCAATTGGGGACTTACCACTCGATCCGACTCAACTACTAGACGACCCGGTTACCAGTTGCAAAAACTACACGAGAAAACTGGGGACTTGCCGAAGATGCTACCACTCGATCCGACTCAACTACCAGACGACCCGGTTACCAGTTGCAAAAACTACACGAGAAAACTGGGGACTCGCCGAAGATGCTATCAACGATTGGGGACTTGCTGACGATGCTACCAGCAAAGAACCGCCTTTTACATGGAGAGGGGCGTGTTCGCAAAACCTATGAAGTGAGTAAATTCAGACTGGGCAAGATATACAATCTATTTTTAGGTTTTTAGTAAAACCGTCATGCTACTGAGTCTTGTGCCTATTGCTAGCACACACTTTCATAAAAGCAATATTCCTTTCCCAAAACATAATCAGAGTCATATTATCAAAAGCATTCATCCCAGAAATATTCCAATATCCTCAAAAGCTAACATTTATCTATCAACCCAAGAAATCCAGGAAGACAAAAACCATAAACCGGGCGTTTTGTTTGCCTTTCAAAAAAAAAAAAAAAAAAAAAAAATTCACCTACCCGTACATACCTACTTTGCACAATAACAATTACCTGTCACTATTAGCAGACGTTACTACAGTGATATTTGAAGAATTATTTATGATGAAGTATTTCCACAAGTTTATGAAAGGCATACCTATGGCTACGGTTTAAACCAGCACAAGAAAACAATAAAACAAATTGAAAGAGAGACGCTGGAGTACATAGCTGGGATATGCTTGCCCACCTTGTCACTACCGCGCTACCGCTAACACCAGGACGTGATGACAAAGATACGAGGTAAAAAGGGGAGCCAACCCATTTCATAAGCATAACACTTTTTGAATTTGAATAAGGAAAGGATTTCCTGTTTGAGCTACGTATGGGAAGAGGCAACTGGGCCCGCAGGAACAAGTCCAAGCCACGCCAAGCCAGCACCGTGCCAAGCCAATGGTCCACACCATGCCGAAATCCAAGCCAGCGCCCATTCTAAGACGATCCAGCGCCTACCAGACGCGCATGCTAGAAGCGCCTACCAGACGCGCATGCCAGAAGCGCTTTCCAGACGTGCTTACCAGACACGCTTACCAGACACACATGCCAGGCACACATGCCGCACGCGCATGCTAGCCGCAGTACCACACTCTGTGCTAACAGTTTGCATCCTTCCAGCGCTAACATCTTGTGCCCTTCCAGCACCATCCTCGCCCTTCGAAACAGCGCCATGGCTCCAGCACTTCGTGATCAAAACCATGTCATCTCTGCACGATACACTTACGATCACCGGGCAGAGCCACTTCCGCCACCCCAACGGTTCTTCAAGCATGAAAGCTCCAACCGTCACCAGAGACGCTACTCCACCATCAGGGCAAGATACTGGAAGATCCGGAAGAAGCCGACCTCCTTTTAGCATTGTTGATTCGATGAAAAGACGAAAGATACTTCAGCAGGACGCGCGTCATAGATGAAGAGGCTCGCGTCGCTCTTGAACGCCCAGTAGAAGGGGATAAGCAATCCAATTTCATCACACGTGAAGATCAGGAAGGACTTCTCCAAAATCGAAAGCAATGGGAATCAACAACTCTCCTGAGTTCACGGAGACCCTTCTTCTGTCGGGACCCTCATAATTGGAATTTCGCCCACAAAGTCGTACAGTCTATGATGAAACAGTTATGTGAGATTCTATATTTCTCCAAGGCATAGCATCAAGACATATTTGCATCTCTCAACCGCACTGCATCAGGAAAGCAGGCGTTTCCAGCCAGGGAAGCCGTTCCCAAACCCCAACCTCTCATAGAAAGCACGATCGACGGATGTAACTGGGGACTCCTAACCTCTTTTCTCTTGAGGGATGTTGAGTTTGACAGAACGTGACGCGGCCTCCGACTTCAAAATGGTAGCCGTCAAGGCTCTGAGAGTTGCAAGATGTCGTTTCAACGTTCTCTCCAGAAGTAGCTCCGCATCAACGTTCTCTCCAGAAGTAGCTACACATCAACGTTTTCCAGCAGCGGCTTCGCTTCAGCGTTCGCTTCAATGCCACTCCTTCCTGCAAAGGGTCGTGCCGCCACACTCCCCATATCAAGGAACATAGTCACAGCCAGCCAATCTTCGTAGTCATGGACACCTTTTAATCCATCTCGCCAAAACTCGTGATCATGGACAGTTTGCTCGCTTACGCATCCAGCCAATCCTTTTACGTCCACGGAAGCTCATAGAATATCAGCCAACCTACTTTGTTACCACGACGATGTAGTTTTTCCTGATTACATCTCCTACCAAGAACTGTTGCCCCTCATTCGTTGATACCAGCTGCGAGCTTCACCATGACCGCAATTACTAAAAAGATGGAAACACGTAAACCATACTTGAGAACGGAAGATATACACGGGATCCCTTCACTGTCAAAGCTACGAAGAACATTCCACCAAAAATCCGTACCCACAACAAGGTCCTCTACTCTTCAAGGGTGCAGCGCAAGAACGTCATCACCTCTCTGTCTAGAAAACGCCTTCAACACTTTGCGAGGCCGCGGAGGATCCCGAGCCTGCACTATCCGAATATGTCATCATGTAATTTCGAGCATCCCAAGTGTCACATCCGGAAGAGTACGATAGGCTTATATCAAATCCCGTGGAGGGGGGATTCAAGGCGATATAATGAAAGTAGGTCATGCATGGGGACTACCAGCGTGAGATGCTTTCACTCCCCTCAACCAGGTTATTACTGATTTCAACATTATCACTATCAAGGTTTTACGAGCCGCGGGAATTTCTCAACATGAATCCGTACATGTGCACCGAAAACTCCAAAAGCACGCCAGAAGGTTACGTTCACGTATTCAGCCATTCCATCATATCAAACCGAAGCATGACCGGGGACTTCTCATTTGCATCCCATTTCGTAAGATAGAGCCCTAAATCGGCGTCCTCCAAGTCTGCAGCGGTCAACAAGGACGGATTCGAAGGAAGGGGAACGACTAGGTCATCCTCGTCGATAACAGTGACGCATGCTCCAACAGGATATCTCTTCACAAAAGGGAAATTTTCCATTTATACAACAAGCGGCGGTAAAGTGTACGATAGTCCGCCAAAGAAGAAGAAAACATACCGGTATGATTTTCTTAACCCGAATAACCTTTGTTGGGATGCTCATGCAAGAGTCATACCTCGCGCCTTCATCTGGAGAACCTGACTGGTTAGAAGATGATTCGAATCTGCGTGACATGACAAAGAGAGAAATTCAACAAGAAGAACCTTTTCTCAAACGAGGGAGATGATGCAGTTGTGTTGGGTTTGAATACAGAACCTTTAAAAAGGAAAGGAAGCAATGAGGGACATAACGCTTCCAGATTTTAGCATGAATAATGCCCTAATTGAAGCCGCACGTGAAGGAAAGCAAGATAAGGAAACTTTGCTATCTGAAAAAACTCCCTCCTTGTTTACATCGGTCACGCCAGCAAGCACGCACAGCTTCCACACCTTGCGCCGGTCCCACCAGCTAGCACACTCAGTTTCCCAACTCACGCCAACTTCCCAACGTCACCCAAGCTGCACCGGCCCCACCAATTGCGCCGACCTGCAAGCACGCACGGCTTCTACACTCTGCGCCGGTCCCACCAGCTAGCACACTCAGTTTCCCAACTCACGCCAACTTCCCAACGTCGCCTAAGCTGCATCGAGCCCACCAATTGTGCTAGCCTCCTGACTTGTGCAAAACTACCAGAGGCAAGGATTCCAAATCCTCCCTCTTTATTTACATAAGTCACGCCCGCAAGCACGGCTTCCAAGTTGCACCGGCCCCACCAATTGCGCCGACCTCCCAATGGTCGCACAAGTCACGCCTGCAAGCACGCACGGCTTCTACACTTTGCGCCGGTCCCACCAGCTAGCCCACTCAGTCTCCCAACTCACACCAACTTCCCAACGTCGCCTAAGCCGCACGGGCCCACCAATTGTGCTAGCCTCCCGATTTGTGCAAAACTACCAGAGGCAAGGATTCCAAATCCTATTTATAAAAGGTCAGACAAGCCTCTTTCAATTTTCTTTACGGTTTGCTGTTAATAGTTTGTCACCATCTTATGCTTACCTCGCAACAAAGCCCTGCTCCCGAGCTAGCGGGGACTTAATGTTGATGGTGGTTTTTAGACAAGGGGTAAAATCATAAAACCCCATGACCTAGTGTTACCCGCAACACATTAACTAAGAGCATTTAACTCAGGTGTAAATAATTAATAGGGGTATTTTTTCAAAATACCAGATTAGGGTTTTCAACACAGAACCCTAATTCCAAAACCAAGCCGCACTCTGCGCACCATGGCAGCAATGCCAAAACAAGCCGCACTCTGCGCACCATGGCAACCATGCCAAACCAAGCCGCATACTGCGCACCATGGCAACCAAGCCGCACTCTGCGCATCATGGCAACCATGCCAAACCAAGCCGCACTCTGCGCACCATGGCAGCAATGCCAAACCAAGCCGCACTCTGCGCACCATGGCAGCAATGCCAAACCAAGCCGCACTCTGCGCACCATGGCAACCATGCCAAACCAAGCCGCACTCTGCGCACCATGGCAAAGAATGCCAAACCAAGCCGCACTCGCGCACCATGGCAACCATGCCAAACCAAGCCGCACTCGCGCACCATGGCAAAGCAATGCCAAACCAAGCCGCACTCGCGCATCATGGCAACCATGCCAAACCAAGCCGCACGCGCGCACCATGGCCAAAGCAATGCCAAACCAAGCCGCACTCGCGCACCATGGCAAAGAATGCCGAACCAAGCCGCATATCGCGCATCATTGGCAATAATGCCAAACCAAGCCGCATACTGCACACCATGGCAACAAATCTCCAAGCCGCTATGCCTTTGGCACACGCCAAATATAGCGCCCTAGGCTTGCAAGACTTGCAACTAGGTCAACATGGCCGCACATGCCATTGGCACATGCCAATACGTGCCGCAAGCCATATTCCAAGTCGCTATGCCATTGGCACACGCCAAATATAGCGCCCTAGGCTTGCAAGACTTGCAACTAGGTCAACATGGCCGCACATGCCATTGGCACATGCCAATACGTGCCGCAAGCCATATTCCAAGTCGCTATGCCATTGGCACACGCCAAATATAGCGCCCTAGGCTTGCAAGACTTGCAACTAGGTCAACATGGCCGCACATGCCATTGGCACCTGCCAATACGTGCCGCAAGCCATATTCCAAGTCGCTATGCCATTGGCACACGCCAAATATAGCGCCCTAGGCTTGCAAGACTTGCAACTAGGTCAACATGGCCGCACATGCCATTGGCACATGCCAATATGTGCCGCAAGCCATATTCCAAGTCGCTATGCCATTGGCACACGCCAAATATAGCGCCCTAGGCTTGCAAGACTTGCAACTAGGTCAACATGGCCGCACATGCCATTGGCACATGCCAATACGTGCCGCAAGCCATATTCCAAGTCGCTATGCCATTGGCACACGCCAAATATAGCGCCCTAGGCTTGCAAGACTTGCAACTAGGTCAACATGGCCGCACATGCCATTGGCACATGCCAATACGTGCCGCAAGCCATATTCCAAGTCGCTATGCCATTGGCACACGCCAAATATAGCGCCCTAGGCTTGCAAGACTTGCAACTAGGTCAACATGGCCGCACATGCCATTGGCACATGCCAATACGTGCCGCAAGCCATATTCCAAGTCGCTATGCCATTGGCACACGCCAAATATAGCGCCCTAGGCTTGCAAGACTTGCAACTAGGTCAACATGGCCGCACATGCCATTAGCACGTTCCAACACGTGCCGCAAGCCATATTCCAAGTCGCTATGCCATTGGCACACGCCAAATATAGCGCCCTAGGCTTGCAAGACTTGCAACTAGGTCAACATGGCCGTACGTGCCATTGGCACATGCCAAACACACACGCTGGTAGCCTAACTTGCAAACCGTGCAACCTAACACCAAGGCATTCCGCACATGCCATTGGCACATGCCAAACACACACGCTGGTAGCCTAACTTGCAAACCGTGCAACCTACCACCAAGGCATTCCGCACATGCCATTGGCACATGCCAAACACACACGCTGGTAGCCTAACTTGCAAACCATGCAACCTACCACCAAGGTATTCCGCACATGCCATTGGCACATGCCACACGCGCCAGTAGCAGCACCACTTGCACTCAAGGCGCAACCAACGAGATAAATGGGGGATGCTTCTTTAGGGTTTTGGTTTGGCGGTCACAGCATGCAGCGTACACTACGCTCACATTAAGAAAGCGTGAATAGGAATAAAGCGGTCAAATAAAAGAGGAAATAATGGTGAAAAACGTTTTCACCCATTAAACCATGCGGTTACCACCTCCTCCCATTATTTCACCCTTTACTCTCTTCCTTCATGAGGCCAAGTCGAGGTACGTTTCAATCTCGACTTGTATAAATAGGTCTTACCTATTTCCACCGACAACAAGTCTCGGCCGGGAGAAATATACTACACTTACACTCTCGTAAAGGCAACTTTGCAAGCTCTCCAAAAAGCTTTCATCTCTTGCAAGCTTCCTAAGCTTTCACTTTACGATACAAGTCGAGATACTACTCTCCTCAACACCTTTCTTTGCTTCCCTCCCCAAATCAACCCTTCTCCTCCACTTTGTGACCGAAGATTATGCAAAGTCCGGAACGGCCATTTCTTGGTTTAGGCCGGACTTGTCTTAATGGATTGATCTCTCGAATCTATAAAGTGCTCACGTGCAGCACATTTGTTTAGGGTTTGAATCAGTTTCTCACTCACCTACCGAATTTACCGAAATCGGCAGAAACGATTTTTACCCATAAACAAGGGTTTAACATTATTTTTATTCAATGATGATGGATAACATACTTTATTGTTAGTAGAGCGTATTTTTATTAGGTTAAGTACTTAACGATTTGACTTACTAACTAATCATGGTTTTATTATTTTTATGCAACAAATAACCTCACATTTGGAAGCGTAATATTGTAGAATGTAATGGCCTGACCCTCTACCGATAATGTCCTCACTTAGCCACTGCGGTCATCTGACAGTATGGGGTTTTCAATGGTCACCGCTGTGGTCATCCAGCAGCAGCTTCTCAGGAGGTCAACCATCCCAGGATTACTCAATACCGAGCATGCTTAACTATGGAGATTTTTCGCCAATTATGAATCCAATTATGCTTAAAAGGTCTCGGTGTTAGGAAAGGACAAATCATTACCTATATTCCATTTGACGAATCCTACCTGCCGATTCGGAGTACTATAATACCACCAACTTAATTTGAAGCCGTCCTCGGCTCCAGAATATTTTCAATCCTTGACTCTGGCATTTTTTCTCACTCATGAGACCCTTTCCCGACACAATCCGCCAAGCGTACTCTTTCACCCTCGACAGGTAACCCATGGTTGACTCTAATACCATTTGTAAGGACTTGATCCTTCGCCAATACTGTCCCCACTTAGTCACTGCGGTTATCCGAAAGTGTGGGATTTTTAACTGACATTGATGCGGTCATCCATCAGCAGTTTTCTAGGAGGTAAACATCCCTAGATTACTCTCGCCCGAGAACGCATAAATACAATGCTTTTTACCAAATTTGGATCCAACTATGTTGAAAAGTCCACAATGTTACGAAAGGACAAGCCATTACCTATATTCCATTCGGTGAACTCTTCCTGCCGAATTGAATTACGTACATAATATATCTGGGAATTTTGAAAAACTAGAACTATATCGTATGTGAGTAAAAATTTTGCCATCGAAAATGACTTAACATTTTAAAATATAATAGCTTAAGAGAATGAATTAGCTTTTCATTATGTCATTGAAATAGTAAGAACATACGATACGTTGTGTATAGTTGAGTCAATTCTGAGTTTTACTCTTTCCATACTATTCTTAAAGGGGAAAAAAGCAACAAGGATCCAAACACTGTTAATATCTACACAATTATTCTTGAGACGAATGAGTTTAGGTGCTGTAATTTTGTTACGGCTTACATAGTTTAATATTTTGGTTCCGCTCCGTTGTTGGAGAATGTGGCGCGATAAACCACATATGTATAGCTAGGGATAGTCCCTCATGGAATAAACATGAATACATGTGGAGCTTAATAAGGTTGGGCATCTCCATACATTGCACTGAGGCGTTTTAGTTTAAAACCCTACACTTCTTATCCCAAGGTGGTCAAGAGGGATTCAAGGCTATGTGGTCGGGCCCTGAGTAGTGTCCGATGGTCCGTGAATGTAGAAGTGGTTGTGGATGTCACCTGGTTTAGAGCGCAAGTGGAGTGAGATTCAAGGTGGAGAAGTAAAGGCCCAAAGTTGAATTAGTGCTCAAGGTGGAGTTAGTGTCTCACCCATTAACTCAGATGGAGCAGGGTTCTAGATCGGCAATGCAATGCTCAATGTTGAACTGGCGCTCAAGGTGGAGTCAATGTCTCACACATTAACTCTCAAGTGGAGCAGGGTTCTAGATGGGCAAGGAAATGCTCAAGGTGGAGTTAGTACTTTCCTTATCATTAAATCAAGGTGGAGTAGGATTCCAGAGCGCATAATGACAATAATCATGATCGATGGGTAGCATATACAGATGGTAATCATATGTTGGAGTCTGATTGGACTGGTGATGTGGTTTAATCTTGCCAAGGTGGAGATTGTTGGATTATGTGGCGCGATAAACCACATATGTATATCTAGGGATAGTCCCACATGGAAAAAATAGGAGTACATGTGGATCTTAATAAGCTTGGGCATCTCCTTACGTAGCACCGAGGCATTTAATACTAAAACCGCACACCTCTAAGCCCAAGGTGGTCAAGTAGGGACAACATCGGTGATGTGTGGTCGGGCCCATAGTAGCTTCCTATGGTCCATGAAGATCCTAACATCTTTCACTAAAATAAGGAAGATGCAGAAAGGTAATACCATTTCAAAGGATTGATAAGATATCTTTGTAAACTAAAAATCATATCAAATAATGTTTTTTTTTTTTTGGGACAAAATATGTGAAAGTTAATTTCCGATATAATTTCATGGCTGGCTTGAGGATGTAACTCGAGAAAGGAGAGGCATAATATGGGAGAATGTTAAGTCGGAAAATGCTAGAAAGGATTTGTGAAGTGAAGAATAAAAATATTTATCGGGTTTTTCTTTACTTTTGTAATGATAAGAGGGAAAACTTGATTTTGATAAATAATATATTTAATATTTATATGTCGGAATATGCATAACTAAATAAAAATTATGCCCGTGCCGTTACGGCACGGGTTAAGCCCTAGTACATTATATGCCAAGCATGGTGTGTGGGTAATATATACGCTTGTTGTATATTTTTTATGCAACAAGCATGTTTTATGAATTATTCACAAAAATCATTCAAGTATGTTTTAACAAAAAAATATTCAAGTATGCTTTGTGAAAGTAAGAAGGAAATGACCAATCACTTTGAGATGTCTGATTTGGGGCTCATGTCATTCTTCGTTGACATTGAAGTTACGAGGATAACTAAAGGTAGGTTCACATAAGAAGTATGTTATAGATATTATGAAAAGATTTGAGATATATTTGTTTTCATTTGAAGCAATGTTGCATTTGAACAAAGATAAGAATGAAAAACTTTTTAATGTTTCCAATTATCGAAGTTTAGTTGGGAGTATGCGTAATTTAACTACTGCACAATCTGGTTTAGTATTTGGAATCAAAATCATAATCCCTTTATGGAGACACCAAGCCAAGACTACTTAAGCTATCAAACACACCTTGAGTAATACTAAAGGTACTCAAAATCATGATTTATTTTATAATTCAGTCAAAGCATGCAATATGTTTGGATACACTTATAGTGATTGGGCGTTAGATGTATATCTCTGATTTTGTATTTCATATAGGCATCAATGTTGTATCTTGTCTTAAAAAAATAATACTTCGTGGTTCTTTCAATCACCAAATATGAGTACATGGTAACAAATTTATGTGCTTCTCAAACAGTTTGGTTATGTCGACAAGTAAATGAATTACATCAGCATCATGATTCTCCAACAATAACTTACTACAATAGCATGTCATCCACTGTCCTTACAAAAAATCAAGTATTTAGTGTCATGATTCGACACCTAGATATAAATTTTCTTTACATCTAAGACCTCGTTAGACTACTGCAAGATTGAATATCAAATTGCAGACACCTTCACAAAGTTGTTATATGCTAATATGTTTTACAAGTTGAAGAGAAAATTGAATGTTTGCAACAATATTTGGTAAACTTGATTTCAGGGGAATGTTATGTTTGAAAAATGAAACTAGCTAGTCGTTTATTTTGTTGAATAAGCCCATAATTTGGTCTTTCCATTGGATCGAGTCTTTAGCCATTTTCTACAAGTAATATGTTTTCGTTAGCGGGTTTATTAGGCTAATAAGAAGTGTAGGTCACATCATTATTTTTTGCTCCAATTTTTCATGTAAATACGAGCCACGTGAGTTTCTAGGATTGTGACTTTGCACCCCATCTAATACTGTTGCACATTTCTCCCTTGACTAAAGGCTGATTTTTCATTCATGGTTACTTATTTTATTTTTAATATTAGAACCAATGGTTATTACAATGGAATTTGGGTAGGCTAACTTAGGTAAAAACCATAATTATCCATTTTTACCTCTTTTTTCTTCATGTTTATCCGTTTCCATATCTCTTGGTTGTTATTCTGAAAAGACGAGGGTACCCAAATACACCACAATCTTTTAGTTTCAACCTATAAGTCCTCTTACCGAAAGTGATCGTTTATGGACAAAGTCTAGACAATGCAACAAATCGGTATTCACACTTTGTGTGATTGTCTATGAATACGAGATTGAGATAATGCGACTACCAACGTGTGATACTTGATAATAGGTTCGGACTTAACCAAACTCTATAGGATCACTATCAAGCATATCGGAGTAAACGTTAGTGTAATTTACTTTAAATTATATAAACAAATATAATTGCGGAAAACAAAAGTAAATCACACAACAAGATTTTGTTAACAAGGAAAATACAAATGCTGAAAAACCCCAGGACCTAGTTCAGAATTGAATACTCTCATAATTAAGTCGTTGTATAAAACCTACACCAACTTTGTATAGTTGAGACCAAGCAACTACCCCTAGTTCACTTAGTTTCCTTAATATCCTTGCGCTTCCGACTTCAATGAGTGCACGCACTGGAACAATTCCTTTGGATCGTATTTCAAACAGTAAAGGAACAACAAATCTGTTTGGTAACAACTCTTTCGATTCTTTCAAGATAAAGATATCTCAAGTCATACGCAAAGGCTCTTCCGTATAATCTAATAAACTCCTTTGCCTGGTTAGCTCAATCTATCCAATAACTACCAAAGTAGTCAATTTTATATTCACAATCAATCGATATAGATTCCAACAAGAAACTATAAATTGATTTCGATCTCACGCAACTAATCAATCGAATAAATCTGATTCTAGTTGGATCCCAGCCGATTAAGGTTTGTGCATACACAAAGATATGAGAACTAATAAGAAATCTTCTTCGTCTTCAAATATTCTTTAATCTCCAATAAAAACCTGCACAACACCACTTGAATCTCTTGTGATCAATCACACACAGAACGCAATCTGTTAACAATGGATTATCATAAGATGTCTTTAGATCTAAAAACAGTTCTAAAGATCCCATCGATACTTCGATCTAGTTTGAGTGAATCTTATATTAGAAGAGAAGATTCTCAATAATAAACAAACTAGGTGCAATCAAAGTTTTAACAACCATTAGTCACTCAAATCAATCGAAAACTAATAACACTGCAATTATCTAGTTTCCCACCAACAGTACTCGTAGACTTCTTGATCCCACATAAGTCTTTAAACGAGCGGTCATAAGAGATTTCACCTAATTAGGATACTTTTCTTTTCGAATAGATGGCTCCACCAGAAACAACAAGAATGAAGTTTGCCTGGCTCTTAGGATAGTTTGGTAGAAATGCAAACTTAGGTATTTATAGACCAAGGATGTTTGGTCATCAAGGAATTTGCAAAACCGAAAATATTCTAAAGATATGCAATGAATAACAAAATTCGATTTTCCTAATTCCAATAAATGCTTGTCCAAAATTTCCGAAATCTCTCAATAAAAAATCTCCAATTAGTAAATGCACATTACTATTTTTTATTCTCTAGAGATATGCATTTAATTGCTTGTGATTAAAGCATATAAAACCAAAAACTTTAATTAAAAGATTCTCAATTTATTTCGGCACAAGATCTCCTTGAGTACTAAGGAATATCTTTGAACAATAAATGATAAGAATTATTGTACGTGTTCAAAGTATGTTGACATCTTTTCACTGTAAATCCTTATTCATATTTACATAAATTTACATTCTTGGAATCGGTTATACCACACTTCCAAACAAGTTTAGAATTGGTTCACCTATATTTTAAGACTACTATGTGATTGATCAAATATCAAATCACATACATGGGTTCAATCGGTTATACCAACCCCTACAATCGGTTATACCTCAATATGGAAATACTTGTGATCGGTCACACAAGTTATACCAGGAGCGGTTACATCAGTTACCAGGATCGGTTATGAAAAGGCGAGGGTACCCAAATATACCTCAAGCTAAAACTTTTCCTACCTATAAGTCTTTTCTCTGAAAGTGATTGTTTATGGACTGAGTCGAGACAATACAACTAATCGGTTCACACTTCGTGTGATCGTCTATGAATACGAGATCGATACAATACAAAAACGAAGTATGTTACTTGATAAAAAGGTTCGGACTTAACCAAACACAATAGGATTCACTTATCAAGTAAATAGGAATTAACATTTGTGTAATTTACTTTAATTATAATAAAACAATTATAATGCGGAAATATAAAGTAAATGACACAACAAGATTTTATTAACGAGGAAACCGCAAATGCAGAAAAACCCCGGGACCTTGTCCAGAATTGAATACTCTCAGGATTAAACCGCTACACAAAATTACACCTAACTTCGTATAGTTGAGACCAAGCAACTAAACCTATAGTTCACCTAGTTACGTCTGTATTCCCACGCCTCCAACTTATAAATAAGTCACGTACTTGGAACAATTCCTTTGGTTCGTATTCCAAACAGTAAAGGAACAACAAATCTGTTTGGTATCAACTCTCTTCAACCAAGTGATATGAGTCGGACAAAGGCTCTTCCGTTTATCTTAACATAAACTCCTTCGTCAGGTCCTTAGATCTATCTTATATTCAATTACCGAAGTAATCGTTTAAGATTAAGCCAACAACACTCTTAATCCAAAGAATTGTGTTGATGCCGATCTACTCAATTAATCAATCCAATCTACCACAAGGATAAACCGATTATTAATTGGATCCTCTTTACCGAAACAAGTATTGTGCACACCAAAGATTATAAACCCAAGTCAGATCTTCAATATCTTCTTTGTCTTCAAATCTTCTTAAATCTTCAATAAAAACCTACACATAATCACTTGAATCTCTTGTGATCAATCACGCATAGAACAGAGTCTGTTAACAATGGATTATCACAAGATCGTCTTTAGAAATAACAACAGTCTAAAGATCCCTGTCGAAACTCTGAACTAGTTTGAGTGAATCTTATATCAGAAGAGAAGATTCTCAAGCATAAACAAACTAGGTGCAATCAGATTTCAACCACCGTTAGTCAATCAAATCAATCGAAAACAAAAGATAAACCGCAATTATCTAGTTTCCCACCAACGGTACACGCTAAAGCTTCTCAATCCCAAAGAAGACTTTAAACTGAGCGGCCGTAGGAGATTTCGCCTAATTAGGTTACTCTCCTCTCCGAACCCATTGCGTTGGTATGTCATGTCGGTTGCCAATTAGTTGCCAAAATGCATTCTTGATTTAGTATATTAAAGTCAGTTTCAAACTAGTTTAGGTTTAAGAAGTAGAGTATGTAATCAAAGTTATCCTTGAAGACTCATGAAGATTTTTATGGAGAACTTCAATAAAGGTTAGTAACAAATACTTGATTTTCTTGTTTATTCCACCTCTATATATCGGAACAAAGCACCCACCCTTTGAGACAGTCCTTATGACATTAGATATACTTTTGTATATACACCCGAGAAGTTTTTTACCAACTACTTTAGTAAAAATAACCATCAAACTTGTAAAGGTCTTCATGTTATATTGAATGGAAATACGAAAACAACTAGTCAAGAATCACTTTATACCGAGTTACAACGAAGAAACTATGAGTGATGTACTAAAGCTGGAAAATATGTGGCTAGAGGTTGATTTTGTGAATAAAAAATCGTACACGAACTTTTAGCAACAGTTCGCGAACTAAAACCGTAAATACGTGATTATATGTCTATTCTGGTCAAGTACTTGGTGTTTCTTTTCCAAGTCAAGGTGGCTTTGTTTTAAGCAAACTAGCCTTGATCATTCACTATAAATAGAAGCTACACAAACCATCCCTTGCAAAATTGCTTGTGTGTAGCATAAGGTTGTTTTCTTCATCTCTGTTCTTCAAGAGCAAGAGTGAGATGATAACGACTTTACTTGGGGATCGTAAAAAATAGATAAGTTATATTTTGTTTGATAGTTATTGAACATGTATCCAGGTGGTTATTTATCATAAACCTTAGATTTGACAGATCAAGATATCTCTAGAAAATTTATTGGTTGATATTTTGAGGTAAAATCAACTAGGTTATGGAACGTGTAACCCTAGTTGTTGTGGAACATCTTCTAAGGAGAATTAACATTCTACTATAAGATTTTTTTTAAAGTATCTTCTAAAAGAATCAGTACATGCTAGAATATTTACAAACACATTTACTAAAAAGAATCTGTGTTCCGCTAGGAGTTTTACAGGTTTCATGAATACAGCTGAAGAAGGTATCACATCAACTCTGAAATATGGTTGTTGGTAATTTGTATAACAATTTAAAATCAGTGTATGTTAAATCAAGACTAGGTCCCAGTGTTTTTCTTCAAGATTGTAGTTTTATCGTCAACAAAAAATTATGGTTTATGTGTTATTTCTTGTTAGAGCACTGCTCGGTAGAACTCGCAACTGTTGCTATCTCAAGCTTGTTTGTCAAGTTTAGTTGATCAAAACTATACACTTGATTTCTAGTCTACTTATAGCTATGTGTTGTATTAGGATAGAAGTGTGTAGTTGAGCATTAGACTTCACAGCGTTCACCAATTGAAGAAGAAGATCTACTGAAGAACTTGGAGGAACTTCGTCGACAAAAGGTATGCGGAGACTAAAACTTATCTATCACTCAGAAGTCTATTCAATTTTATCTACTAATGAGACTAAGTCGTATAGCTATATAGACTTTGTGTTATACACATTTGAAATTTCGAGTCGAGCTTATCTCGTTTATATATTTCTCGAAATACAAGTTTAAAGCTTAGAAAGCTTCATCATCTACTTGACAAGTTTAGTTGTAAACAATTCATTTGTTGGAAACTAAATATTAAGTCAAGATGATCATGTGAAAATCACCTTGAACATCTTATATGATTTGAGTGAGATCATTTGATGTTAACTTGGGAAGTTTTGTATTGATCAATTAATCATTTGAAAATTACTTGAAGCTAGTGGTATGTGTAAGATTACCATTGTTGTCTTCTAAGGATGTTTTAAATTGATTGAATGAGAGTTTTAGAACTACTACCAATGTCTGAATACACACAGTATGCGAACTGTGAAGTACTAGTTCGGGTCCGAAACTCTTGTTTGCGAACTGTGTTTGCGAACGAGTTTATCTGTGATAGGTCCGGAACTATGGTTTGCGAACGAAAATACTAGGCAAGGTTCGAAACTGTGGTTCGTGTACTAAGTTGTTAGGTTATTAAATCGGTAAGTATGACAACTTGTTCACATACTCGTATGGTAACTATTGTCTATACTCATGAACTCAGGTTCTTTTGCGAACTCTGTTTGCAAAATAAAGTCCCTATAACTTTGATGTATTAATGTATGCGAACTTGCTCCGCAAACCGTGACATTATGTTCATGAATTGGTTCTTGTATAAGTACTTTGTAACTTACAAACTAAACCGAATATCCTTCAAATTGTTCATGGATATTTCTATGAGACAGTGAACATTTGAACAACTCTCTTGAAACACATTTAGATTGATTTGATTATATATCATGATTGATTGATCATCGATTTGATCTAGAAGTGATATATGAATATGGCTAAGCTAAAAGTGTTCATATGGCTAACTTCGGTTAACTGTTATTGAGCCAACTTGTTATACACGTTTAGGTACGGTTCACCCATATCTAAATATAGGTATATTTCATGCGTGTGTATCAAGCTAATACCATCTAACGGTGGAGATTGATTGCTTATTTTCTAAGCAAACTTATCTTGAATCTTAAATCATGAGTTCATCTAACGGTGGATATTAATTGCTTTGTTACTAAGCTATCTTAGCTTTGATTGTAAGCAACCCTGATTTGAAAGACTATATAAGGAGGAAATCTAGCATATGGGAAACCTAATCCAGACACTCTCGTGTGTCCTAGTTGCAAACTATAGTCGATTCTCCATTAACCTAGGTTTTCAGTTCTTCTGAACACCATTACTAGGTTTAACGACTTAAAGACTTCGCTTGGGATTCATGAAGCCAGGTCCAACTATTTTCTTCGTAGTTGCGTATCCCGATCTTACTTTTTATATCATATTGAGTTTAATCTTCTCTAAGATTTTTTCGAGATTTATCTCTGATAGGTAAGATATAAAAAGTAATCACAATAGTTTCTTCGTCTCAGACTCTTGTGATTCTGCAATAACTTCTTCTTTAATCAGTTAGGTCATTGTGAGGTGACTAATATTTCTAGGCTGCTCTTCGGAAGTATAAGACTGGATTATTAGTTGAGTTTCATGTTCACCTTGATCTTTATCTTAAGACGGAAACAATAAATAGAATAAACTTATCTATAGGAGACAAATTTGTTTATACGTCTTCGACTTTGGGTCATAACAACTTCTAGGCTGTAAAGGACGTCAACTAGGGAAAACGAGTGCGCAGAGTTTTGCGAGATTCAAGAGGCGTAAGGAAAGAGACTGTACCTTAATCGGTGTGAGACTTGGTGTGGGCTCAATTACATTCCAGTCCAAAGTTAACTTGTAGTAGGCTAGAGTCTGTAGCGGCTTAATACAGTGTGATGTTCAAGTCTGGACCAGGTCCCGGGGTTTTTCTACATTTGTGGTTTCCTCGTTAACAAAATTTTTGGTGTCCGTGTTATTTCTTTTCCGCATTATATTTTATTTATATAATTAAAATATCACAGGTTGTGTGTTGTTCAATCGTAGTTGATAAATTCGACCTTGTTTATTGGATAGGACTTGATTGACACTCGGACATTGAGAAAGAGATAAAACTCTTTAGTATATTTCTTGATTGAGACTCAGTAACTTGGTGCTCTCATATTTATATTGGAGTTTATCCATACAGATTGCCGAACGAAATAGTTGGGTGTGGTTATTGTACCCCACGTTTTCAATTGGTATCAGAGCAGGCAAACACGCTAAGACCTCATAAATCTATGTTTGTAGAAATCTGACTATATGGACAAAAGTGTTATCTCTAACAAACTTATCAACAGGAACAAAAGGGCTATTCATATGGATTTTATCAAAGAAGACGTTTTGTCTGTCTTAATAATAGATGAATGTCTTGTTCCCATGAAATAGTCAAATATTGATAAGTGTTATCTTACTGACGAGTCTGACTCTGAAGTAGAAAGTGAAGCAGCTAAAAAAAATACAATAATTCTAAGACAAGTTAGAATTCAGTCTACTGAAGTTAATAGGCTGAAACACAAAGTCAATATGCTTACTGGTATGTTTAATAATCATGACTCTCAAATAAGGTTTCTCCGTGAAGAAAAGGCAGAAGTAAGTTTATCAAGAACTTTACTCGAGGCCAAACTTAAGGAGAATGCCTTAGAAATCGAACGCTTATTGAGTAAATCCTCTATTCTATTCAAGGTTTGTTCTGAAGAGTCAACTATACCAATTTCGTCTGAGAAAAAAGAGAATTTAGAAAACGTGACTACTTGTAATCATGTTTACCTAACAAAATCGGTTTCAGAAGCTAAAGTGCAAACCCTTCCTATTTCTAAATGTGTGCTTTTAACTTCCTCTAATCAAGGAATTCCTGAGTCACATGAAAGAAAGAATACTTCTAATGATTATGTTAAACCTACTCACTCTAATCACTCTGGTGATCAGAAAGTATGTCTGTATAGTGACATGAAATGTCATGTTCGACGGAAGTGCAAATTAAGGTTGGATGATAATCATATTGGTCGACTCCAACACACCTTAGACTTAATTCTCAAAAGTGTAACTGATATTCATATGTCTAAACGAATCGGTTTTAGGACTCACCTTGTGAAACCTTTCAGGAAGATCAGTTCAATGTGCTCCTCTAATGTTCATACCTGCATAAGTAGTTTTACCCCAAGTATTTCAAAGAGGTCTCAAAAGATTCCAACTCAAACTTTGGTTCAAAATGATATTCGTGGTGTGACAAAAGTACATCACAATGAAGCTACGGAAGACGATCTAAATCTAATAATTACAGGATATAAAGATCTTATTGACAGACTGTCAAATCCACCATACAAACTTCTTCAGGTAAGGGTTCTAACTTAGTCTCATATTTAGATGATAGTAAGTTCTATGATGATTTTTCACATCAAAAAGGGAATCTTCCAAGAATGAGATGTAAAAGAGGGTTTAATCATATGCATTATCCATTAGATGAGCATAATGCTCGTTCTTGTGTTAATTAATCACAAGGTTTGGAATATTACTCATGAAAATCCTGTTGAGTAAGTTGAGCTAATAATCAGGTATACTTGATGGCAAATAGGTTCTCTTTTAATAATCTAATCTTGTCTCCTTCCCATTTTCTTATAGCTAGATTTATGTTTACAGTCAACATTGCATGAGTAAATTTCTTTGTTTAGGACCACTCCAAAGATTCTACTCTTCATGTCATATTCTTTTCTGTTAGATTGTTACAAATAATATTTTTTGTACTACTCTTGTGCTCTAAAAAAAAATTTCTCTTGAGAATATAAATTTATTGAGCTAAGATATGTGAAAGAAAATTTTCACTAAGAAAAAATTATTTGTGAAATCTTTATGCTACGAGAATGAGTCAATACAGAATCTGTGTTATTGTGCTCTCTAAATTCACTTAAGACTCTTGGGTTATGTTAGGATGTTCGTACGGGTACCAGAATAAAAGCAAGTCACGGACCGACTCCAAAACCCTAAAAAAATTGTTTCCTGTAGAACCGTTTATATACTAATCCTATTGAGTTGAGTTTTATCACTCTAGGTTATTTTGTTTATTATAAATGTATTTTCCTTCTCGCACTTGCGATTTTATGAAATGATTCATTGATAAGGGTAACGGTTCCAGAACTAAGGGAAAAAAGAAGATAACACTAGTAGAAGGAAATTTTGATGAATCTTAAATCATTGGAGAAAATCCCTATATCTCATGCTCTTATGCATATGATCATCAAGATATAAAACGTGAAGAGATGATTTCTGCTGAATTTGTTCACGATTTTCTTAAATACTATGAGGAAGCAAAAATGCAACTTGTTGATAATATGAAAGTTCTCGATGTGTTACGAACTGAGTTGAAAAAGGTTACTTCTGACCTTGTTCTCATGAAGACACATGTTAAAGATCTTCTCAACGAGGATATCTCCTCCGAGATGTTGATGATCACAAGCTCAAATGTCTTAAAACCTGTGAAGGTTCTGAAAGTGTACTTTGAGTCTCTTAGAATGTTTTTAGGCTTTTGTTCAATTATTATCTAGGTAACTTCTTGTGAGAATTTATTCTTGTGTTCGAGAAGGATAACTAGGGTTTGATATAACATATTTTGTGATTACATAAGCTATTTACAACATTTTTCATCTTGCATGTTTTTAGATTTATTTATTTAAATTCTAAGTTTTTGGAAGATGAACTTGCAGTATTGAATCTTATTGGTTTTATATATTTCAATTGTCTTATGAGATATATTTGCCTCTACGTTCGTGAAAATCTCATATATGCTCAAAAGTTAAGTTTATTATGTCTCTATGCATATATTAATAAAAGATATAATGAAATTTTTGAGAAATTCCGCAATATTGATCTTTCCATGATCCACTATTATGTGAAAGTACTGTATTTACTCTGTAAGCTTTCTTATGTTGAGTGATTTCTGACTAAATTAATCAAAAATATCTTCTTGTGGTTAATTTACTCGAGTTTACTGGATACAAATCTATGTGATTTGTCCAAAAAAATCCTTCTTTTCTTATAAAAGTAAGTCGCTCATGTTGTTCTCTTGGGAATGACATAAAATGGAGGAGAGTTCTTCAATGAACTTGTGCTTAATTGCCATATCTTTTTGGGGAGAGCGGTTGTGGAATTTGAAGGGGTTAACCTGTATCTTAATAAACTCCTAATGAATACACTAAGTTTCGACTATGTGAAAATCATTTAAATATGCATATCATCTCCTTGTTTAGTCATGAATTATCTTTTGAGAATTCATTATGATCCCATAGTTTTCGTACCTTTGTTGACAAAAAGGGGGAGCATTATTTAGTAGTTCACACTACATAAATATGGTTTACGGATCATTATGTAAGGGGGAGTGGATTCCATTCTATAGGTTTTACCTATTGTGCAAAAGATGAAAGTATTGACTAAGAGGGAGTGATACATATCACCGTAGTATTATTTCAAAGTTTGTGATGCAATCGGACTTTGATTTATATAATAATATTATGACACTGAAAAATAATGGTTTAGAACATTTGTTTTCTTGTTGTTATTGTTACATATGTTCAACAACAATGATGCTGAGTTGAACATATTCAGAATCGATGAGATCTTGAAGTAAAAAGAATTCAAGGAAGTTGAAGAGCCAAGGAAATCAAGCACGATGGATCAGAAGCTACAAGGTTTATATGTTTTGTAATCCATATGTATTGATAGTTTTGTCACTAAAATTAACAAAGGGGGAGATTGTTAGAGCACTGCTCGGTCGAACTCGCAATTGTTGTTATCTCAAGCTTGTTTGTCAAGTTTAGTTGATCAAAACTATATACTTGATTTCTAGTCTCCTTATAGCTATGTCTCGGATTAGGATAGAAGTGTGTAATTGAGCATTAGACTTCACGGTGTTCACTAATTGAAGAAGAAGATCTAATGAAGACCTTGGAGGAACTTCATCGACAAAAGGTATGGGGAGACTAAAGCTTATCTATTACTCAGAAGTCTATTCAATTCTATCTACTAATGATACTAAGTCGTATGGCTATATATACTTTGTGTTATACACATTTGAAATTTCGAGTCGAGTTTATCTCGTTTATATATTTCTCGAAATACAAGTTTAAATCTTACAAATATTCATCATCTACTTGACAAGTTTGGTTGTAAACAATTCATTTGTTGGAAACTAAATATCAAGTCAAGATGATCATGTGAAAATTACCCTGGACATCGTACATAATTTGTGTGAGACAATCATTTGATGTTAACTTGGGAAGTTTTTTATTGATCAATTAATCATTTGAAAATTACTTGAAGCTAGTGGTATGTGTAAGATTACCATTGTTGTCTTTTAAGGATGTTTCAAATTGATTGAATGAGAGTCTTAGAAGTACTACCAATGTCTGAATAAACATAATATGCGTACAGTATGCGAACTGTGAAGTACTAGTTCAGGTCAGGAACTCTTATGTGCGAACTATGTTTGCGAACGACGGTGTTTGCGAATGGCAAGATTAGGCAACGTCCGGAACTGTGGGTCGCGTACTCAGTTTGCGAACTCAGTGGTTAGGTTCTAAAATCGGTAAGTATGACAACTTGTTCACATACTCGTATGGTAACTATTGTCTATACTCATGAATTCAGGTTCGTTTGCGAACTCTGTTTGCGAACTAAAGTCCCTGAAACATTAATGTATTAAGGTATGCAACCTTGCTTTGCAAACCGCGACATTATGTTCATGAATTGGTTCTTGTATAAGTACTTTGTACACCTACAAACCAAACCGAATATGCTTCAAATTGTTCATGGATATTTCTATGAGATAGTGAACATTTGAACAACTCTCTTGAAACACATTTAGATTCATTTGATTATCTATCATGATTGATTGATCATCAGAGTTGATCTATAAGTGTTAGATGAATATGTCTAAGCTAAAAGTGTTCATATGGCTAACTTTAGTTAACTGTTATTGATCCAACTTGTTATACACGTTTAGGTACGGTTTACCCACATCTAAATATAGGTATAACTCATTTGTGTGTATCAATCTAATACCATCTAACAATGGAGATTGATTGCGTATTTTCTAAGCAAACTTAGCTTGAATCTTAAATCATGAGTTCATCTAACGGTGGATATTAATTACTTTGTTACTAAGCTATCTTATCTTTGATTGTAAGCAACCCTGATTTGAAAGACTATATAAGGGGGAACTCTAGCATCTGGAAAATCTAATCCCGACACTCTCGTGTGTCCTAGTTGCAAACTAGAGTCGATTCTCCATTAACTTAGGTTTCCAGTTCTTCTGATAACCATTAATAGGTTTAACAACTTAAAGACTTCGCTTGGGATTCGTGAAGCCATGTCCAACTATTTTCTCTGTATTTGCGTATCATGATCTTGATTTTTCTATCGTGTTGAGTTTAATCTTCTCTAAGATTTTCTCGAGATTTATCTTTGATAGGTAAGATATAAAAAGTAATCACAACATTTTCTTCGTCTCAGACTCTTGTGATTCCGCAATAACTTCTTCTGTTAATCAGTTAGGTCATTTTGAGGTGACTAATATTTCTAGGTTGCTCTTCGGGAGTATAAGACCGGATTATTAGTTGAGTTTCATGTTCACCTTAAGACGGAAACAAACAAATAAAATATACTTATCTATGGGAGACATATTTGTTTATAAGTGTTCGACTTTGGGTCGTACCAACTTTTAGGATGTAAAGGACGTCAGCTAGAGGAATCGAGTGCACAGAGTCTTGGGAGATTCAAGAGGCGTAAGGAACGCGACTATACCTTAATCGGTGTGAGACTTGGTATGGGCTCAATTTCATTCCAGTCCAAAGTTTACTTGTGTGGTGTTCAAGTCTGGACTAGGTCCTTGGGTTTTTCTGGATTTGCGGTTTTCTCGATAACAAAATTTCTGGTGTCTGTGTTATTTCTTTTCCACATTATAATTTCTTTATATAATTGAAATATCACAGGTTGTGCGTTGTTCAATCATAATTGATAAATCTGACCTTGATTGTTGGATATGACCTGATTGACACTCGGACATTGGTCTTTGGTACCATCCGAGTTATTCTCATAACAATCAGGTTCACGGATTTCTATCTGTTTGATTTACTGATTGTGTTGAGAAAGAGATAAAGCTCTTTAATATATTTCCTGATTGAGACTCAGTAACTTGGTGCTCTCAGATTTATATTGGAGTTTAGTCTATACATATTGCCGAACGAAATAGTTGGGTGTGATTTTTGTACCCCCGCGTTTTCATTTCTTTCCTGCATTATATTGTTTTATCCTTATAAGATGTTTGGCATTCCATAAGATAGATATCTTAAACTATTCTTTAGTGGTCGATTTAAGATTCACTAGTGGAAAACAGCCGATTTAAGATAGTCAGGTAGTGTCGTTTTAACGAGTTAAACGACACTCTCTGAGTGCTGCTGAAAGTGCCGCAGATTCAGTTTCTTTTTCTGGAACGACACTTTCTGAGTGCCCCTGAATTACGATGCTTTATGAGTGCCGCTCCGCACGACACCTGGGTATCGTCGTAGATTTGATTTTTTTAAATATAAAAAAGTTAGTCAGATTTGGCTAGCTGACTCCAGTTATTCTTACTGGGCAGAAATAAATCTGATTCAAATTCAAATTGTACTAAAATGAAACTCAAATTAAACTAAAATTTAAATGACAATTCAAATTCAAATTCAAATGAAATTTAAATGACAATTCAAATTCAAATGACAATTACTCAAATTCTCAAATTCAAGTGAAATTCAATTCTCAAATTCAAATTCAAATTCTATATAGAACCTGATTCGTCTAATACCAAATGACAGCTCGATTACATTGAACTGTACTCATAAATTTAGTCCAAAATCATTACAAAAAACTTCTAATTATTAAGGTTTCTTAAGTGATACAAGTCCTGAGAATTTCAACAACAACTTCAGTCATTAGGATCTTGGCACTAGCTTGCGTGAGAGCAGAACTGTAGACTCACAACTCTTTCAACCATTTCTACATCCAGCAGGAGCAACGATCTTACCATCAGCCATGACATCATTTAGCCTTATGAGACCGTCGGGAACAGAGTGTCGGCATCCATGAAGGCATCAAACTATATCAGAAGAAGAGTAAGTCAGACTTTATATGCTAGGTTTACATGACTTCAAATCAAACATAATATACACGGAGGTGGTCTAATATACCCATCATCAAGACAACAACAACAATAACATTTACATAGTGACTTCATTCCTAACATCAATATTGAGATGAACAAATAAACCATATATAGGCAGTGAAAACCATAGGCATGATGAGTATGCAAAGACACATACCTCGAAAAAACATTGTGATTGAATATCTACAACCCACATTCAGCTAGTTCCTGACAGCATCAACAAGTGAATGAATCTCCATATGCATAAAAAAGATAAAAAACAACAACAAATAAACAAGGATTGAACGAGCGTTATTACCTAAGCATCCCCATCTGAATATTCATCATCTGCATATTCAGCTAGTGCTAGTTCCTGACAGTATCAAGAAGGGAATGAATATCCATGTACATAAAGAAGATAAAAATAATCTAAAACCACTTCCTCATCAACCAACTCATGGTTTTGTTCAGAATCGTGTACACTGTAATGTGAATTATATTCTAAATACATTAAATCTGCACAAGGTGCGAAACATGAGAAAATTGTGCGATTGATGAACCCGTGCCACAACCATAACCATAAACATGTGCAACATATAAACCATTTGTTGTCTTTGAGCTATTCTAGTGCATACTGGCTCAAACACAAAAATTCTTCTCTAAAGATTCCAAGAATGAGTAACTGGCTTTATTTCATGTTCACGACATTGAGATCTGATACAATTGTTCAAATGACCGTAATCTGCAAAGTTAAGGAAAAGTTGTCACACAAACCTAACATTTTCTAACTATTGGTTTAAGATCAAACTCCTAATGTACCTATATATCTCTACAGTGGAAAGAAGATAACAACTCTTATTAGCTAGCGAGAAAAGACAAGCCCTGTACAAAGTGGGCTATTTCAAAATCATCATCTCCTCAAAGTTCTGCTAGAGAATGATCAAGTATCAACTGGTTTACGAGTAGAATCTCACCCATCAGCTTCATCAAGTAAAAGAGGCATATAATTGACATGGATATTGAGGGCTTCACTAACTCGCGTCACAACACAACTAGAGCACCCGGAATCCAGTACATGACTCCTAATTCTACAACACAAACATATATAACAGCTGCAAAATCATAATCCAGCAACCCAGAGTCGACCTGACGGGCCATATGGGACAACAATGAGTGAATGACTTTACCAAGTCACACTTCCTCAAAGGGAGGAAACAAAAACAAAATTATTGAACTGTAAAAAAGAAGCACGGCAACACTAGTCCAGATAAATATACAGGACAACATAGTGTGATTATCTAACCCCAAAGAGTATCTTAATTTCAAAGTCTATGTAAGTTTGCATTACTGTTCAGCAATTAACACATGTATGGTAAGAGGAAAAGAAGCTTTCATTGAAAGGGACAAACATTTTATTGAAACGAGCATTATTACCTGAGCATCTACATCCGAATACTCATCATCTCCTTGAAAGCATCAAGAAGTGAATGAATGTTCAAATCTCTTTTCACATAAAGAAGATTAAAAAATAAACAAATAAATAAACAAGTCCTGAAACAACGCATTATTACCTGAGCAATTCCACTCCAATAATCATCATCTCCAACCGTTTCTGAAATCAATGGAGCATCACTAGAGGTTGCGGTGAAGACATATGGATCTTCAAAAGCATTCATATGGGGGTCTGATCTTATAGGAGATTCCAAAACCAGATTCCAATGCTTTCTTGTCAAATCCCTGCAGTAAAAAACTTGGCTAGCTTGAGAAGCATGGATGAATGGCTCGTCTTCTTCCTTTGAGCTTCTCGCAAACTTTTCAAAATTGACAAACCTCAACTTTGTCTCTCGATCCACATATGATCCATGTACTTTGTCTTCGACTCGCGCCCAATCACAATAAAAGACAACTTCTGTGAAAACTCCATAGTCTAGTTCAAGTATCTTTTTCAGAATGCCGTAGTATGTAGTATCGTCATCGACAAGGTTAGTATCCCTGGAACTTGCTCTAAAGCTGGTGCAAGCATTCATTGTGACTCCACTATTTTGTGTAGTCAAATGTTTTTCTGCATCTGCTGTGTAGAAAAGATAACCATTAATATAATATGAATTATACGAAACTGTGCGGAACGTCGGCCCAATTGCGAGCCTACGAAAAATCTGTCATTGGAGTGCCTTCAAGTTGTCCTCTTAACCATGGAATGTAGTCCATAGTTTTCGTCCTTCCCCTACGAGTTTGGTTAAGATTAGAAACATACGCATTATATTTCCTGTCAAATAACAAAGACATTGGTAAGTGTATTGTATTTCCTATCAACTGACAAAGACATTGATAAGTGGATTTTCTTTTTATAGTGCAATGAATTGATTCAAACAGAAACCAACTTATTATTTACTTACGCTTCCCATTTAGTATTTTCATCTGAGTGTCTCAATATCCATAGACGAACTTGATCATACTCTAAGGTGGTTAGCTCATATGGTTTTCCCTGTGAATCACATGGGTATGGACCTTCGTACACATCATCGGGCCTTAATATCTTTCCACGACACTTATAAGACTTTTTCTTTCCCTTATGAAAGAACTCCATGCATTGGCGTGCTCCTTCAATGACCTCATATTGTTTTTGAATAGACGCTTCTATATAATTTTTGTTGCGGCCATAAACCTTGTAGGTTCTCATCATCCTGCACATGTGATAGTAACCAAGTATATGTAAGTTTTCTGATTTCATAAAATAACAAAAACGGTATTAGTAACTAAATGATTGTACCTCTCAAAAGGGTACATCCACCTAAACTGAACAAGCCCCAATAAATGTGCCTCTTTCGCAAGTGTACGACAACATGAGTCATACTAACAAAAAAAGCAGGCGGGAAGTATATTTCAAACACACATAATGACTCCACTACACGTTCATGCATTAGACGAAGCTCAGCACGATCAATAACCTTAGAACAAAGGACTTTGAAAAACAACGATAAGTGTCGAACTGCCTCACGCAAAAGGCTTATGTTTTTTAAAACCATGCATTATAAAAATAGGCATCAGACCCTGCATAAGAATGTGATAGTCATGGGATTTGAGACCCTTCAATTGAAACTCTTTCAAACATACTTTCTTTCTCCAGTTCCCACTGTAACCAATTGGTACTTTCAATGTGCTAAGAGTTTTGCAGATAACTTTCCTTTCAGAATCAGACAAGCGATAAGGTGCATGGGGGGCCACCTATTTTCTATTATTTTCCTTCAACCACAATCTAGGCTTCAACTTCAGCAGTTTTAAATCTTTGTGCGCTGGAACCCCATCCTTCGACTTATCCTTATGGTTCATAAACGTTCCAAACAAATTCTCTGCAAAGTTCTTTTCCACATGCATGACATCCACATTGTGTCGAACATGCAAAAACTAATGAATAAATTAAGTTAAAAAATATTGGAAACAGTAATAACATATTGTAAACTAAATGCAAAATACTTAGAATAGGTCAGGCTAACAATACCTTCCAATATGGGAGACAAAATAAGTTCGATCTCTTCGACCACGGCGACTTAATCTTGACTGGCCGCTTTACCAACTTCCCAAATTCTTTATCTGCGGTTGCTGTCTTCTCGAACAAATCGACGCCACTCAAACGGCTTGGTGCACGGCTGTAATCCTGCTTTCCGTTGAACTGAGACTTCTGTCGTCTATAAGGGTGATTCCTATCTCTTAGAAACCTTCTGTGACCCATATAAGCATACTTTTTTCCCCATTTTAACCTTAAAGCCTCTGTGTTTTTCTCCACACACAGGACAACCAAATTTTCCAGAAGTTCGCAGACCCGAAACATGGGCATATCCCGGAAAGTCATGTATGCACCACAATAAGATTGCTTTCATTGTGAAGTAAGTCTTTGTATGCGCATCATATGTTACCTTTCCGTCTGACCATAACTCAAGTAACTCGTCAATCAAGGGCTGTAAATACACATCTATGTTATGGTTATGACCAGTTGGACCAGGAATCAGCATTGTTAGCATGGTGAAATCTTTTGACGTGCATACTTCTGGTGGAAGATTATAAAGAACAATCATGACGGGCCAGGTACTGTGCGTGCTCATCATACCGAAAGGGTTAAAACCATCAGTTGCTAGTCCCAGACGTACGTTTCATTTCTCTTCAGAAAACTCAGGCCACTTTCGATCTATAGCCTTCCACTGAGAAGAATCTACCGGATGCCGCATGTGTGTAGCACTTTCCATAACCTTAGAATACCAAATAATCAGCTCAGCTATCCAAGGTACACTATACATTCGCTGTAACCTCTTTGTAACTGGAAAATATCTAAGTATCTTTACCGCCACCTTTCTTGTAGTTGGAATACTCCCTTCTGGCGGCTTTTTCCATCTACTTTCCTTACATTTAGGACACTCCTCTAAATCAGCATAATCCTTCCGATAGAGAATGCAAGCATGGATAATTTGGACCGGCAACTGAAACAGCTTAATCATATCCTTAGCTTTCCTACAATTATCAGGTAATGTATTCTCAACCGTAAAATGGTTTTCAAATATCCCACCAGTCATGAAAACATCAGAACATTGATATCTTGCTTTCATACTAAGCAACTCAACTGTTGCCGACAATTTTGTATGTTCAGGACTAAAACCTGGATATAAGGGTTGCGCAGCATCTTGTACCCTTTTACTGTAATTGACATCAGCTATATCTTGATTATTACCACCAGAACCATCTTCCACATCAGCACCCGGGGGACAATCATCATTGTTATGGCAGTTTTCAAAGTTATCGACATGGTAGGCTTGGGAAGTGGTCTGTTTTTGCCTACAAATTAAACCGCAAGTGCACGGTGTCTACTATGCAGAACTGGGCAAATACGGGTCGAACCACAGAGACTTGTGGTGTTGTATGTTGATCTAAGGCTTTACTACAGCTGACTTTAAAGGAATGTAACACAAATATGGGGGTTTTTAGTGTCGAAACGACTGAGTTGGTTGGAGTTGTGACTCTAAACTAATGTGCAAAAGGTTGTAACAAGATTGAGAGCATCAGGGTGGTGAATCCACCTCTAATCTCATGTTCAGGCACTCTAATTGAAGCTATGTTCTTGAGCTTTCCCATGAAAGTCTAAACTAGATGTTTATTAACTAGTTTTGCTAACTAACCCCTAGTATGAGCTGTCTTCTTACGGTCTGACTCATCACGAGCTCATAAGCTTCAATAGTTAACTACTAATCATTCATAATATAACACAGCAAGAAATAAACCTAATGTAGATGTGCTTGACATGAAAATCAGGGGTTTCATCAACACCCTGATAAACTAAATTAGAACATTCAAAACAAATAACACAAATTAACTCTAAAGTGGTGCTCTGGCTAGCCCAGTCATAAGTTCAAACATCCTCTGCTCAACCTATTTATATCTGCAAAAAAATCAAACCCTAATTCTCTTTAAAATAGAAATTAAACGCAAACCCATTCTCCAATCGCCTCTGAATCGCTGTCCTGTCTCGTCTCTGACCTCTGAATCGACCATGCATGGGGTTTGGTGAAACCCTAGTTTCAATCATCTTCAACCCTAGCTTCTAGGTTATGAAAGAAGCTAAAGATGGAGATGGATGAACCTAGGGTGGCGGAGAAGGTGGTTGATGGTGTTGGTGTCAGTGATAAGGAGATGGGGGTGGTGGTGATGTTGGTTTTGCCAAGGTATGGTCGGGAGAGAAGAGGGATGGGTTCTGCAGGTAACAGGGGAAGAAGAAAGAGAAGATGAAGATGAAAATGGGTTTTGGTCGCAGGGGTATAGGTATAGGTGGTTTTGCTGTGGAGCGGGTACATCGAGAGATGATGGGATGGTTGGAGCTACCGTAGGATGTATAGGATGGAGATCTCAACGGCTCAGGGTGATGTGCGGTTTTGGTGTTGAGCGGGAGTATCAAGAGATGATGAGAAGGGAGTGCAGCGAGCGTTGGATGTGTATGGGCGAGATCTGAATGGCTCGGAAAGGATGGGCTCGGATCCGGATCGTGGGTCGGGTCTTGGATAGCTTGGGCCCATGTCTTGTAGATGGGTTGCTCCTTGTTGGGTTGCAACTGTTGCGCGCGCGGGCTTTGGCTTTCTGCTCCATAGACGCTTGCCTCCAATTCTTCGCTCTTTTGGCTCCTCAGTTTCTCCGAACTTTATTTACTACCTAAAAACACAAAATTAATTAGTACAAATATTTATTCTTGAAAACAAAGAAAACACAGAATCTGGGGTAATATCTGATTTCTGAACACAAAAGATGAGCTAAATGCCAATAAAAAGGTGTATAAATATGCAATATTTGGCACTCATCAAATACCCCCAAACCTGAATTTTACTTGTCCTCAAGTGAAACAGAAATTAAGAAATCCTAACTATACCACTGTCGCGGGTCTCTCGAATGCATTTAGCGTATGCACTAAGCCTTTAAACCGCTAGGTGTCCCTAGTGGACGAGTTGTAGTCTCGTGAGGGTTTACCAGAGGTGTACCCACAAAACCTTCTCCAACCGGAGTGTAAAAGAGTCTCAAGCATCCTAGGAGCTATGAGGACATAGAGTTTCGCATGCTAGTAACACGAAGTTAGAACTATCAAAGAACGCATTCTCATCCTTAAGTCTTTGAGCGAGAAGTAACCATACCATATGAAAGAATTCGGATTCGATTGTGATCATAAGACTCGACTTCTGCCTCACTAATATGGTTTTATGATAATTGCACTCAAAAAGATCGCTTTTTTAGTCTCTCATGTGTGCAGGTAGGAACAAGGAGAGAAATCCTGCACACGTTGTAGGTAAGAAGGATAACCTTCCGAAATAATTTCTGGAGACTCCACAGAGTTGTAGACAAAAAGAATCTTTTTCTGATGATCTCTAAGAAAGGAAATCAACCATTAGCAAGGATGGGAGTACTCACTTACCTTCTCACCCGATCGGTGATGAGTGCTAAATAGTGCATATTTATACACCTTTTTATTGGCATTTTACTCATCTTTTGCGCTTAGAAATCAGATATTATCCCAGATTCTGTATTTTCTTTGTTTTCAAGAATAAATATTTGTATTAATTAATTTTGTGTTTTTAGGTAATAAATAAAGCTCGGAGAAATTGAGGAGCCAAAAGAGCAAAGAGTTGGAGACAAGCATCTATGGAGCAGATAGCCAAAGCCCGCGCGCGAATCAGTTGCAACCCAACAAGGAAGACATGGGCTAGAGCTACCCATGACCCGGATCCGAACCCGCTCATCCCGAGCCGTTGAGATCTCGCCCAGATGCATCCTACGGTCGCTCCATCGCTCACATCTATCTCTCGATGCTCCGTGCAACACCGAGATCACTCCGAGTCACCTTGACCCGTTCGGATCTCCCTCGCTACATCCAACGCTCGCTCGCCCGTCCCATCAGCACTCGATGTCCCTGCTTCACAACAAAAATCACATACCCTATACCCCTCGACCAAACCCTAATCTCACCTTCAATTTCTCTTTCTTCCCCCTTCCCCCTCACCCGACACTCTCGGAGAACGAGAGCGAGCTCGCTGCTCTCGCAACCCCATCACCTTCTTCCCGACCAGTCATTTGCCTCCATCACCACCTCCATCACCTCCCGACACTAGCCACAACCACCATCCCCTAACGTCTCTCTACCTAGTTCATAGCTTCTTCCCTAGGAGCTAAGATCGAGATAGAGAAAACTAGGGTTAGGGTTTCTCAAGCGAGAGGAAGGAAACATCAATCGGAGCCGATTGACAGAGCCGACAAGCGATTCAGAGACGTTTGAAGATTGGGTTTGATTTATTTTCTATCTTATTTTTCTGTTTTTGAAATAAATGAGGGTTTTGATACTTTGCATGTATAAATAGAAGGGAGTGGAGAATTTTAGGGTTCATGCCTGGGCTAGCCAGAGCACCGTTTAGGGTTAATTTGTAGTTTAATTTGTGTTTTGAATTACTTTAATTATGTTCTGAGTTTCTCAACCAGGGTGTTGTTGAAACCCCTGATATTATGTTAAGTAAAAATTCATCTTCATGTTGTGTTATTCTTTGTGCTTGATTAAGATAGAAATATTGCTAGCTAATTGATCTATTGCTCTCGTGATTGGTGTCTTTGTAAGAAGGACCAATACTAGGGAGAGCTAGAGAATGAAGTTAGGCAATTATCCAATAGAGAAGCGCCATGGAGGAGATATGTGCTTAACAATACGAAATGATGCTTAGTTAGTTAACCAAAGGCCTGTGATCAATTGTCTTTGTCAAAAGACGAGTTGATACTAGGGGGAATTGGTATGATTAGTTGACACTTCATTCATTAGAAGCTTCCTTGGGTAGTCACAAGAACACAACTTCAGTTGAGTGCCTTAGCATAAGATCAGGTGGTAGAAACCACCCTTGTGCTTTACAATTTACCTTGTTGCCTTAGCTTAGATTCATACATCATCAACTTAGTCGTATCGACACAAAGCATAACTACTCTGTCACTTTCTAGGAATTCAGTAGGTAAAGCCCTTAGATCACCATAGCACCACAAGTCTCTGTGGTTCGACCCGTACTTGCCGCGTCTCCGATAGACGCCGTGCACTTGCGGTTTATTACAAGTAGGCTTAATTTTATACCCATTCCGAGGCCTACCAAGTTTTTGGTGCCGCTGCCGGGGACTTGGCGTGTGACCTGTGATTGTGGCTTGTCTTTACTGAGATTCACTCACCTTGTACATATTCATACTATGTTAATTCTTTTAGTCCTGTTTTTAGTGTAACTTGCGGTAGTTTGCTTTCTCTGTAATTTGTAACTTGTTTTAACCTTTGCATCATAGTTTCCTTTTGTCGCGTCTTGCTTTTTGATCTGAGTTATAAGCTTCATTTCCTTATAGCTTAGTGTTAGTGTAACTCTTCAAGCCCCTGTGACAGGTCAAATTATTTTCCCCGTGTCACCCAACTACTCCCGACCTACTAGTATCAATATTAGTCTCTTTGCTTGAGCTGTGCAATTTTGAGAATCGAAGTGCCTTGTTGAGCTAACAGTACTTGTGGCACTTCTTTGTGCAACCAAGGAGCGAGAAGAAAAAGGCGAAGCCCCGAGCAACCCTCGCCATTCAGTCTTCTTTGTCTTCTTTGTGTTGAGCCAACCCGAGGGGAAAGACAAGGTGCGAGAACACTATAGCCGGGTGGCTACAACTACCCTGTCACGATGATTCTTTGAGCTGCGAATAGGAGGTTAGCCCAACTAGCACTAAAGTTTGTGCATTTGTGAATCATGTGCTTAGCTATTGATTCTCATGATCTTTGTGATTTCCCATGTATGACTGTGAACCATGTTAGGCTAGCATCTCCGAATACGTGACCTTGCATGCTAAACTGTTGAGCCGGATACCGTGCATGTTAAACCTGTGAATGTGTGAGCTGTTGAGCCAGTCACTTGCTAAACACCTTGCGTGCTCAGTCCCCTGCCCAATTTGGTAAGCTCATTCCCCTGTGCTTTAAACCCTAAGCCTCGGCAAACTTTGTGTTCACCTCCAGCCCCTGAAGCTGTGAGTTTGAGCAAAACCTTGAGCTACATCTTATTTGTGTTGTGCTGTGTAATCTGTGCTTGAAATTGCTGAGGTTTGTTGCTTGTGAGCTCGCACTCGATTTTTGTGTGTGCTCATTTGCCAATTTGTGATCGAGCACAGTGCATAAGCTGCTCGGGTTTCCTTGTATTGTTCTTGCTCTGGGCAACTCAATTTGTGCATACAACTTTGCACAAAAACAACTGTGCATGAACCACGAAGCCCATAACCAAATTTGAACATAGTAAAGCCCACCTAAGCGCCTGCCCACAACCTCGGTCAGTCTGCCAAGCCCAACCTACAAACTATCTTTGGGCTGTTTCGCGCCTAAGCTAAGCTTCTTGGGATGGACTGGTCAGTAAACCAAGTTTGTGCAACCACCGGGCTTTCCAAGCAACCACCGAGCCATACCATCTTGATCCGAAAGACTGTTTGTAAACACAACTGCATTCCCACAAAACCAAATAACACAGGCTGAACCCTTAATGACCAAACCCATATCATTGATTTGTTAGGGTACATCTACACAAAAACTGGGCCCACATCATTTGGGCTGAAATACACTTATTCAGTTGGGCTTAGCAAATTCAAAAAGCAACCTTTTGGGCTTACACTTAGAAGAAGGTGTCATTTCTTTTTGTGGGTTGTATCTATCTGGGTTTTGCTCACATACCTGGGTTGCACATAACCCAACTAACCCCAATAAACCAAAGAAGCCCACAAAAACCAAACTAAATCCCCACTTAAACCAAAGAAACCCAACAAACCAAATGAAACCCAATAAACCAAATTAAGTCCATTACAACTGGGCTTTGAGTTCAATTTGAGTGATAAATCATGTCGGGATTTTGGTCTGGGGATGGAAACAAATCCATTAGAGAGCTTGCTTACGGGCATGCTTCACAGTATGAACTCCCCACATACCAGAGTGATTTTAGGGAGTATTATGAGCCTTCTCAGGGCCCTGACCTTGAATACTCATACCCTAACCATCATGAGCACATGTATCAGTCACCACAGTGGGGAGATGAACAATTTTATACTCCCAGACTCCTTGTTTACAATCACTAATGGAAACGCTCATGGAGCAAAATGCTAGGCTTGAGCAGAATGCAATACATGACCATCCATATAGCAACATATCTGAATTTCCCTTCCCTAGTGAACCTCATGCTCAACCATACTTTGAATATCCATATGAGGAATGCATACCCACTAGTGAAGACTCGCCTTCAATAGAACAACTCACTATGATTCTTCAAAGGAACCTGATTGAGTTACAAAATGAAGATTGGAAGGAAACTTATGATAGGATGTTTGTTATCTCGATAATTTTGAAAATAGTGTTTCTACTCCTACTCATGCAATTAACACTTTGAATATGAACCTAATCTAGAGGTAAATGAGTACACTAGAAATGCTACAACTTTGAATAGGGAAACGCATTTTTGCTATGATGATGATGATGAATATGATATGTTAGAAGAGCATGTGCATCTTGAAAATATGATGGAATCTTTAGGTTCGAGACATTAAGTGTCTCTTACGTGAACCCTACGAATGATGCCTCTTCTAATATTCATACATGTGATATTAACTCGAGCTTGGTTTTGTGAAATTCTTGATGAATGTGAGCATGCTTCACAACTTGTTTGTGACTTAGGACAGGATGAATCTTACGTTGACACTAATGTTCTTTTGGATCATGATATTATTGTTGTGTCGATTCCCTGCCCATATCACAATATGTTACTGCTCGATGATTATGACATGGTGATTGATGAATTATTCTATCTTTGGTGAACATGATTTACCCTCTTCTGACTTTAGGAAAGTGTGTGATGGTGCAAATGATTTTATAAATGAACACAACTTAGATGTACCTAACCTCTCTCCTGAGTCACAAATTGAAACTCCTCCACCAAACCTAGGTGTAGTTTGTAACAAAATTGCAAAACCAACTTTTCTGAAAAGGCCTAACTTAGGCCTAGAACTTTGTGCTTCCCAAGTCCTCTTGGACTATTTTGCATCAAAGTATGACACCTTTAGGGAACCACAGTTGGAATGTGTATGTCTGCCTGATATTATCAAAACTCATTTTGAGTTAGACCTTTTGCATGATGTACCGTTAAAATTGCAAGATTTTGTGCTCCCAAACACACCCGTTCACAAGTTTAGGTTTGGGGAAACTCATTCACATATGCAGTCTTACTTGCACTCTCATATTATATTTGTGTAAGCATTGTTGATGTTTGTATATATTTTCTATTGGGTTGACCCTCAACTCTTTAGATTGTTGGTTTATGGTGAATTTTCATTGTATATATCCGGTAGGACTTGTTAAATTTTCTTTTCTTGAATCGGTTGAGTCTTCATGTGCATATATTATGCTAATCCGATATGATCTCCCGTTGAGAATGTTGGATTCTAGCCTTGACTAAAGAAGCTCAACCTTGCTCTGCCGACATCCAGGTAATCTCTTCCCTTTTCTCTTTCAACATAGTTCCCATGGTATGTATTTGTTTAAATTTTCCTATCTGTGACACATTGAGGACAATGTTTGATTTAGGTTGGGGGTGCATTTGCATTTAGAGTTTTTAGTCTTTTATTTTATCTTTTTTTTAAAAAAAAAAAAAAAAAAAATTCAAAAATTCAAAAATTCAAAACTTTTTGCAAATAAAAACCTCCAAATTTTAGAGATTTTGAGTCACTAGCATGCTTCTAGCTATGTTTACATAGAGAATCGTAGAAATAACAGAACTTGGAAGTCTGGAGGAGAACACAATCGGGTTTCTTAGTTGATTAGAGCGTTAAAGTTGGATTTAACCATCCGGGAGAGCGAACTAGGTCTTTGTTTAGATATTCGGTAGTAGAATTGTGATCACCCATAGTGGAGACTACCCAATTTACATCAAGTGAGGCACCAACCTTCAATTTTTTGCAACTTTCTAGAAAAGTTTGTTAGAGTGTGTGTCACCGTACGTCAATTAGGGTAGGAATGGTGAGCTACCCAACTTCGCACCAATTTCAAAGACTACTTTTGATCTCTTGAGTGCTAGTTTTTGTCAATCATGAGGGTGACGTCTAAAGATGAAAACTCCTTCTAAATATCGATTTGCGAGTTAGCATCACTCTCTCTCTCAATCGGCAAGACCCATAGAAACACATCATCGTCAACAAGCGGAGCATCATCGAGAATATTGAAAGAAAAATTGATATAGTCCAAGGTTTACGTGCAACAAAGAAAAAGAAAAGAAAATAGGATGAGAATTAATAAAATTTATAAAATCAAGACAATACAAGTTGTGGAAAAATTGAGTGATAAAGTCCTTTGTCCATGGAGTTAGTTGTTTCATTATTTGTATTTTTATTTTCACTTTTTGTAAAAAAAAAAAAAAAAAAAAAAAAAAAAAAAAATTGTAGTTTATTTTTGCTACCACCATGGTAAAGAAGAGTTCAAAAAGAAAAATCCAAACAACAAGGAATTTGAGTAGAAAAATTAAAAAAATTGTCAAGTTTTGTGAAGTTTAGAAGTTCGTCATCAACATTTGAAGACCGAAGACCAGAAGATTGAAGACGTTTCTATGGTTCTTATGAGAGAGTGATATTAATTGCCGATCGGGTGAGAAGGTAAGTGAGTACTCCCACCCCTTGCTAATGGTTGATTTCCTTTCTTAGAGATCATCGAAAAAGACTCTTTTTGCCCACACCTACGTGGAGTCTCAGATTTTATTTCGGAAGGTTATCCTTCTTACCTACAACGTGTGCGGGATTTCTCTCTTTATTCCTGCTGCACACATGAGAGACTAAAAAAGCGATCTTTTTGAGTGCAATTATCATAAAACCCTAATGGTGAGGCGAAGTCGAGGCTTATGATCGCAATCGAATCGAATTCTTTCATATGGTATGGTTACTCCTCGCTCAACACTTAAGGATGAGAATGCGTTCTTTGGTTGTTCTAACTTCATGTTACTAGCATGCGAAACTCTATGTCCTCATAGCTTCTTGGATGCTTGAGACTCTTTACACTACGAAGTTGGAGAAGGTTTTGTGGGTACACCTCTTGTAAACCCTCACGAGACTACAACTCGTCCACTAGGGACACCTAGGGGTTTAAAGGCTTAGTGCATACGCTAAATGCATTCGAGAGACTGCGACGGGGGTATAGTTAGGATTTCTTCATTTTGTTTCACTTGAGGACAAGTAAAATTCGGGTTTGGGGGTATTTGATGAGTGCTAAATAGTGCATATTTATACACCTTTTTATTGGCATTTTACTCATCTTTTGCGCTTAGAAATCGAGATATTATCCCAGTTCTCGTATTTTCTTTGTTTTCAAGAATAAATATTTGTATTAATTAATTTTGTGTTTTTAGGTAATAAATAAAGCTCGGAGAAATTGAGGAGCCAAAAGAGCAAAGAGTTGGAGACAAGCATCTATGGAGCAGATAGCCAAAGCCCGCGCGCGAATCAGTTGCAACCCAACAAGGAAGACATGGGCTAGAGCTACCCATGACCCGGATCCGAACCCGCTCATCCCGAGCCGTTGAGATCTCGCCCAGATGCATCATACGGTCGCTCCATCGCTCACATCTATCTCTCGATGCTCCCATGCAACACCAGATCACTCCGAGTCACCTTCACTAGTTCGGATCTCCCTCGCTACATCCAACGCTCGCTCAGCCCGTCCCATCAGCACTCGATGTCCCTGCTTCACAACAAAAATCACATACCCTATACCCCTCGACCAAACCCTAATCTCACCTTCACTTTCTCTTTCTTCCCCCTTCCCCCTCACCCGACACTCTCAGAGAACAGAGCAGAGCTCTGCTCCTCTGCAACCCCATCACCTTCTTCCCCGACCAGTCGCTGCCTCCATCACCACCTCCATCACCTCCTGACACTAGCCACAACCACCATCCCCTAACGTCTCTCTACCTAGTTCATAGCTTCTTCCCTAGGAGCTAAGATCGAGATAGAAAACTAGGGTTAGGGTTTCTCGAGCGAGAGGAAGGAAACATCAATCGGAGCCGGTGTGAGAGATGGGACAAGCGATTCGAGAGACGTTTGAAGATTGGGTTTGATTTATTTTCTATCTTATTTTTTGTTTTTGAAATAAATGAGGGTTTTGATACTTTGCATGTATAAATAGAAGGGAGTAGAGAATTTTAGGGTTCATGCAGGCTAGCGGAGCACCAGTTTAGGATTAATTTGTAGTTTAATTTGTGTTTTGAATTACTTTAATTATGTTACGAGTTTCTCAACCATGGTGTTGTTGAAACCCCGATATTATGTTAAGTAAAAATTCATCTTCATGTTGTGTTATTCTTTGTGCTTGATTAAGATAGAAATATTGCTAGCTAATTGATCTATTGCTCTGTGATTTGGTACATCTTTGAAGAAGACAAACAATACTAGGGGAGAGCTAGAGAATGAAGTTAGGCAATTATCCAATAGAGACTGCCATGGAGGAGATATGTGCTTAACAATACGAAATGATGCTTAGTTAGTTAACCAAAGGCCTGTGATCAATTGTCTTTGTCAAAAGACAGGTTGATACTAGGGGAATTGGTATGATTAGTTGACACTTCATTCATTAGAAGCTTCCTTGGGTAGTCACAAGAACACAACTTCAGTTGAGTGCCTTAGCATAAGATCAGGTGGTAGAAACCACCCTTGTGCTTTACAATTTACCTTGTTGCCTTAGCTTAGATTCATACATCATCAACTTAGTCGTATCGACACAAAGCATAACTACTCTGTCACTTTCTAGGAATTCAGTAGGTAAAGCCCTTAGATCACCATAGCACCACAAGTCTCGTGTGGTTCGACCGTACTTGCCGCGTCTCCGATAGGCGCGTGCACTTGCAGTTTATTAAAAGTAGGCTTAATTTTATACCCATTCCAAGGCCTACCAATCGGCAAATAGTATCACTCTCTCAGCATTCATAGAAACGTCTTCAATCTTCGGTCTTCAAATGTTGATGATGAACTTCTGAACTTTACAAAAACTTGACATACCCATTTTTTTTTTTTTTTTTAACGTGAAAATTACAATAAAACAATAAAAATCAATTTTTTTTTACAAACTTCATTAATTCTCATCTTCTTTTTCTTTGTTGCACGTGAACCTTGGACTATCTCAACTTTTCTTCAAATATTCTGATGATGCTCCGCTTGCTGACGATGATGTGTTTCTATGAATCTGTTGATTGAGAGGGAGAGAGTGATGCTAACGCAAATCGGTATTTAGAAGAAGTTTTCATCTTTAAACGTCACCCTCATGATTGACAAAAATTAGCACTCAAGAGATCAAAAGTAGTCTTGAAAGTGGTACTGAAGTTGGGTAGCTCACCATTCCTACCCGGAATTGACGTACGGTGACACACACTCTAATGACTTTTCTAGAAAGTTGCAAAAAAATTTGAAGGTTGGTGCCTCACTTGATGTAAAATGGGTAGTCTCCACTATGGGTGATCACAATTCTACTACCGAATATCTAAACAACACCTAATTAAGCCCTCCGGTATGGTTAAATCCAACTTTAACGCTCTAATCAACTAAGAAACCCGATTGTGTTCTCCAATACTTCCAATTTCATTGTTATTTGGTCGGACTCTCTATGTAAACATAGCTAGAAGCATGCTAGTGACTCTAAAATCTCTAAAAGTTGGAGGTTTTTATTTGCAAAAAGTTTTTTTTTTTTTTTTTTTTTAAATAAAAGACTAAAAACTCTATATGCAAATGCAAATGCACCCCCAAACCTAAATCAAACATTGTCCTCAATGTGTCAACGAGATGATAAGAATTTAAAAAGTCACATACCGAGAGACTATCTTTGATAAGAGAAAAGGGAAGAGATTGGGGGTATGTCGGCGGGAGCAAGGTTAGAGCTTCATTAGTCAAGGCTAGAATCCAACATTCTCGGTGGAGATCATATCGGATTAGCACAAAATATGCACAAGAAGACTCAACCGATTCAAGAAAAGAAAATTTAACAAGTCCTCTTTGGATTATATACAATGAAAATTCACCATACACCAACAATCTAAAGAGTTGAGGATCAACCCAAAAGACAATATGTACAAACATCAACATGACCTTACATGAGATATAACATGAGAGTGCGGGAAAGATTGCATACGTGAACAAGTTACCCCCAAACCTAAACTTGTCAACAGATGTGTTCTTGAGCACAAAATCTTGCAATTTTAAAGGTACATCTTGCAAAAGGTCTAACTCAAAATGAGTTTTGCTAAGAACAATGAGATATACACATTCCAACTCTGTGGCTCCTTAAAGGTGTTATACTTTGATGCAAAATAGTCCAAGAGGACTTGGGAAGCACAAAGCTCTAAGCCTAAATTAGGCATTTTCAGAAAAGTTGGTTTTGCAATTTTGTTACAAACTACACCTAGGTTTGGTGGAGGAGTTTCAATCTGTGCCTTAGGAGAGAGATTAGGTACATCTAAGTTGTTTTCATATATAAGATCATTTGCACCATCACACACTTTCCTAAGGTCAGAAGAAGGTAAATCATGTTCACCTGCATAGAAAAATTCATCAATCTCCATGTCATAATCATCAGAGGAAGCAACATATTGTGACATGGGCAGGGAATCAGACACAAAAATAATATCGTGATCCAAAAGAACATTAGTGTCAACAAAAGATTTATCCTTTCTTAAGTCACAAACAAGTTGTGTAGCATGCTCACTTTCACTGAAGAATTTCACAAACCCAAACTCAGAGTTAACATCACATGTATGAATGTTAGAAAAAGTATCATTCATAGGGTTCACAGAAGAGACGCCTAACGTCTCTGAACCACTATTTTCAGCATGCACATGCTCTTCTAACATATCATAATCATCATCATCATCATCATAACAAAAATGCATTTCCCTATTCAAACTTGTAGCATTTCTAGTGTACTCATTTACCTCTAGATTAGGTTCATATTCAGTGTTAGTTGCATGAGTAGGAATAGAAACATTATTTTTATCAGAGATAACAAACATCCTATCATGAACTTCCCTCCATTCTTCATTTTGTGACTGAATCAGGTTCATTTGAAGAATCAAAGTGAGATGTTCAAGTGAAGGGGAGTCTTCACTAGTGGGTATGCATGTTTCATATGAATGATCATTACATGGTTGTGCACATGGTTCACTACACAAGGGAAACTCATACATGTTGCTATATGGATGATCATGCATTGCATTCAATTCAAACCTAGCATTGTTTTGCTCTATGAGGTTTTCTTCCACTGAGTGCATATACGAGGTCGGGGGAGTATAAAATTGTTCAACTCCCACTGTGGTGATTGATACATGTGTGCATGATGATTAGGGTTTGCATATTGAGGCTCATGACCTAGAAAAGGTTCATAATAATCCCTAAAACTAGTGACATCATGGTTTGTGGGTGGTTCATAATGTGAAGCATGCCCATAAACAAGTTCTCTGATGGATTTGTTTCCATCCCCAGTTGCAGACCAAAATCCTGACATGGTCTAGCAACTCAATTTGAACTCAAAAAGAAACAACCATAGCCTAGCACACATCAAGCATGTATAACCAATGATGTCTCAAAATAGGAAGCTAAGCCCAAAGAGTGCAAAGTGCATGACCTAAAGGTTATGGAAACCCGGTGGTTATGGGCTTTGGATGTGGGATTTGGTTTATGAGGGCTTTGGTTTATTGGGTTTTGGTTTGATGTTTGGTTTAGGTGGGCTACATGTGATACGGCACGGGCTAAAGGTAAGCCCGGTGGTTGCACATCCTAGCTATGTGGGCTTGGTTTGGTTGTGCAAAACCCGGGTTGTGTGCAAATGCGGCTCGGTGTTTATGCAAAGCCCAAAGGTTGGCAAGAGCAGAGCCCAGTGATTGGGCTTCGGCTATGCAAAGAACAAGTTGCCCGGTGGGCGGGTTTCATTGATTTGGCAGTTTCGGTCTATGCACGAGTTTAAGTGCGGGTTGTGTATTGCGAGAACAACACAAACTAATCGTTTTCAGCTGAGATAACCCAAAAATGAAACACCAATAAAGCACGAGAATTAAGGATTCAAGCACACGGGAGTGCTTGTTGTTCTTTATAAAGACTGCAACACAGATAGTAACTTGTTCACATATGCAACGAGGGCTACGAGGATGGCAAGCTAATCAAACATGAAATTCCGGCACCCTTGACTGCACGGATGCACGGATCGATGCTTGCGAGGGTTCGATAAGGCTATGCGAAACAACTAGTTCAACGAGGCATTCAAGGTATTAGTCAAGGCAGAGCAATAATCAACCTGTTCGATCATCGGACAACTAAGCAATGCACAAGGTCACGGGAATCTAAAGATAATTCATGCAATTAGGGCCAAAATCTTTCGAGACTAGATAGTTTATAGTACACCTGATTCAAAGGTGAAGAAACCAAGGAGCCAAACTCATTGAAATGGTATAGATACACGAAGTATGCACACAAACACAAAAAGTTGTGTTAATCGGACAAACTGACAATGTGCGGAGCGGTGGTCTTATGTGACAGGTATCTAGACTATGCAAACATGTATGAAGCTCTCAAAGTTAGGAGATCGTTGTTGAGCAAGCATACGGTGGAGACAAGCGACTGTTGGACAATGAAGTTTGAGGTTAAACTCACGGCTACGGGGTGGAGGTGAACACAAGGTTTGTCGAGGCCTAGGGTTTAAAGCACAGGCCTTGTAGAGGCCTAGATTGCACAACAACTTATACAAACATCACAGCTCAGATAGCTTATGCACAGATCATGTCACTCTCAGCTAGCATGTGGGTAGTTCAAAGATCATGGAAATTCAAATGAAAACCAACAATGTGTATTTGCAAGGCTCAAGTTATCATGCAATCAGGGTATGCAACACAAGTAAGCATAACATCAGGTTTTAACATTCTTGTCAGCAAGAATAGATCATGTAAAGTCTTGTCAACAATTTAAGCTCAACGGGGTCAGTTGCATCAACTCACTCGGTTGATGTCAGCGATACGAGTTGATGTCAACTATCTCGATTGACTTCAGCTTGGGGCTTTCGAGATGGTTCACCAACTTTGAATCACTAACACACTCATCCAACCAATGGTTTTGTCAAGGCGGGGAGGCTAAACTCAATTGCATCAAAAGTTAGTTTTCGAGTTTGTGCAAATGGATTCCAAATGTTGCCTTTGATTAGCCAAGGTGCAATTTCACATCTCGGAGGATAGCAACTAGTCGGGGGGTTATGCATGGAACCACGGGGTGTGCGAGTTGTTAGGTCATTGGTTGATTGCGTCAACTATCTCGGTTGATATCAAGTGAACTTGGCCAAAAATGCAATCGGTGGTTATGCAAGCGGTGAAAAGGTTCACAGGATTGTCGGCAAGGTAAGAAACTAATCCTTCATGTGAGCATGGTATTCAACACCCAAGGTTCACGGGGTCGTGAATCTGTGATGAACAAAGTACATCACATTTGAAAACACGAGGTTGCACAATGATTAATCACTCAAAAGGTTATCTTGGGGCATGTGTCTTAGCATCTAACACTTGCTGGTGGTCATACAAATACATCACTGAGACTCGATTGTGAACAAATGAGAGTTGAGAGTACGGGCTTGGTTTCCACAGGCTATGCTCAAGGTTGTGAGTCAACTAGGCTATGCACCAAGGTGTAAGGTAGATGGCTCACAAGGTTTAGGCACAAGGTTAAGCAAGCAAGCATGCTATCATTCATTCTTTTATTCATGTGAGGAATGTTGAGACACAATACCACCCGATAAAGATGCTGGGTTTAGGCAATTCCCAACATCTGCTTTTCCTTATCTTCTTTTGGTTGGCTCGTTTGCACCACGGTA
>JAJJWW010003248.1:0-24893 GCA_023531295.1 Papaver armeniacum
ATGTGTAAAAATGCGGCAAAATATTTTTTGGATCATTTTATAAGATATTGTTCCATTGAATGTAAGATTTATAACAACCCATCATTTCTCTAGTTCTTACTTAAATTGAAGGTCTCGTTATTAAAAAATAGTTTTCACAAAATGCAAAGACTGCGGTACACGCATGTATCCGACAAAATTTGGCAAAATATTTTATGGATCATTTTGTAAGATATTGTTCAATTGACTGTGAGCTTTGTAACAAGCCATCATTTCTCTAGTTCTGACTTGATTTGAGTGTCTCATTATCTAAAGCTAGTTTTTCACAAAATGCAAAGGTGGTGGTACAAGCTTTGTATGTGTAAAAATGAAGCAAAATAATTTTTGGACCATTTTATAAAATCTTTGTGCCTTTGACTGTAAGCTTTGTAATTAGCCATCATTTCTCTAGTTCTCGATCTGAATTGAAGATCTCATTCGCAAAATTGAATTCTACAAAAATTTAAAGGCCACGGTACACGTGTGTATCCATGAAAAATAAGGAAAGATATATTTTGCATCATTTTATAAGATATTGTTCCATTGAATGTAAGCTTTATAACAACCTATCATTTCTCTAGTTCTTACTTTAATTGAAGGTCTTATATTTAAAAACTAGTTTTCACAAAATGCAAAGGCGGCGATACACGCTTGTATCGGCAAAATTAGTCAAAATATTTTATGCATCATTTTGTAAGATATTGTTCCATTAACTGTAAGATTTGTAACAAGTCATCATTTCTCTAGTTCTAACTTGATTTGAAGGTCTCATTATCTAAATATATTTTTTCACAAAATACAAAGGGGGTGGTACAAGCTTTGTATTTGCAAAAATGAGGCAAAATATTTTTTGGATTGTCTATAATTATTTTCGCAAGCTTATTTGCTTATTCATTTTCTTGTGTGGTCTTATTTTGCCTTCCTAGTTAAAGGTCTTAGTGCGCCACCCCTCATTATTGCGACAAAATCGCAGGACGTCTTTACATTTTCATGTAATGACCCATTGATCATGCCTTATCATGTCTTTAGTATTGTTGCCTCTGCAGGATAATTTTTATTGTGACAATATGATAAGCCTGAATTTTCTTATGAAAATAAAGCCCATGACATTGCCGTCTTGCGACGAAATCGCGGGACGTCTTTAACTTTCATGTAAAGACCCATTGATCTCGTCTTATCCTCGCGTTAGTATTATTGCCTCTTCAGGATCATCGCACAAATATGACAAGTCTAAATTTTCTTGCGAAAATTGAGCCTCATGACATTTGCGTCTTAAGACACTTGTCGGCTCCCTAATGGAGGGTGCCGCCTTATCATCTCCCTGGTTGCCCCTTCAAGGAGGCATACATCGCCATACAAGACTAGCTCCTCCCATCCGGTCTTAACAACAACCAGTTGTTTTCGCAGCCTCTTATCCCTTATACCTATAGGGATTATGGTTACGAGACTGCACCCTAAGTGGAGTTTTCTTGCCGAGTGCGGCATGTGCCAAGACTTGCCAAGAATGGCCGAGACACTTCAAATGCCCCGGGCACTCTTGGCTCAACCGTGTACCTCGGCGCCTTGGTCATACACTCGACTCCTTGGAAGAGATCCTCGGTCGTCCAACCTAGGTATAACCTTATTTAGTTGGAAATCCAAGGTATCTCTCCCAGGATGGGCTTTATTGACCCCAAATCTCCATGACTCGAGTTCCAGGGGGTGGTGTAACCTTTTCCCCGAGCCATGTCAAGAGATACCCCTTATATGACGCACATTAGGTCTTACATTAGCCTCTTGCGAAACATCATTCGCGAACTAGGGTGTACGCCATAAAGGTTCGTCCCATTCGTTTATATCATTAATTTTGGATATTTCTTCTCATTATCTTTGCGAAATTATCGTATTGTCTTGCTTTGTTTGCTGTGATCTCGCTGTAATAATTAGATTTTCATATATTCTATCTCGCGAGACGTTCGCGTACTCCTTCTTCGATCGTCATATTCTTTGTACTTTCGACATGTCTTTTTCACTCAAAACATTTTTTTTTTTTTTTACACAAATCTAAAATCAGTTATTCATTTCTTACACTTCTTACTTATGTTGCTCCCTGCTTCATTTAAATTTCCTGATATTTCCTTCCCTTTTGCGAAACCATCGCAATTTCCAACTGTCTTCAGGCATTGGTTTCGCAAGGTATCTTCATCTCTCACTTCTATTGCGTCCACCATCAATCTTTCTCTTCTTTGTGCTTCTTTGATGTTCTGCTTCCAATTCTTCTTTTGAGCAGCCCTTTCCTCGCAAGATTCCACATCAACTTCATAGCACTTTTGTCCCTCATCCCAATCTCCTTTTATAACTCCAACACCACTGGGATGAGGAAATTTGATGCACTGGTGGTAAGTCGATGCTACACCCAAGATCTCATGTAACCAAGGTCGCCCAATTAATGCATTATAGGGGGATTCCACATCAACTATGCAAAACAAAATTTCAGTTGATAATCCTTTCAGTGGTATTCGCATATGAGCTTCTCCTTTAGGTTTATTGGCAAGTACCATTAAAACCATAAATCTTATAAGTTGAAGGTATCATATCTTCGTCTTTCCCTCCCATGTCTTGTAAGTATGGTAAAAAGGATGTTCTGAGCTTCAAAGTATCAATTAAGATTTTATTGATTGCCCATGAATTTTTCGCCTCATCATCTCCATCATCAATAGGTTTTGGGTTAATCTCCAATCTTACCACTAATGGACTGTCATGCATCTCGCCACCCTCAGGTACCTCTTCGCTTGGTAAAAGAAATAATCTGCGTTTGCCATTCTTTTAGTGGCGATGTTCATTACTTCTCTATTGTCGGGATCTCTTGCGAAAACTCTACCGAGAACACTATCATGAAAATCTTCAATTGTCTGCATTTAATGTACGATAGATTTGCGTAACAAGTTTTTGGCCTTCGCTCCAACTTCTACTACAAATGTTTCTTTCCTTTTGTTGTGTTTACTCTGTGGATTTCTGGTGGTGGTGGCAATGGTTGGGTCTTTTCTTCACATTTTAAGAAATGATTTAGCTTCCCTTGGTCTATCATTCTGAGGATGATTCTTTTTATGTTTCTGCAATCGTTTGTTAGGTGTCCATGAAAATGGTGATAGGAACAGAATTCATGACTTCTATCACCCGGAGGCGGTTCATTCCCCATGTTCCATGGTGCAGGTATATTTTCCATCAAGATTATAGCTTCCCATATCTTCTCCACACTAGCATTCAGTGGGGGCATCTTGATTTCCTCCCATACTACCCTATGACCTCGCTGCCCTCTATGATAATTCTGTCTCTGACCTCCATAAGTTTCTTGCGGCTGATCAAGTCTTTGAATTTTGCTATTTCCACCACGGTTATAGAAGTTTCTCTCTCTTTCAAATTCTTCCTGATCGCGACTTCCCATGGCTACTAATTTTTGTTGACCATCATTCGCTATCATTTCTTGTTGACCCTGCGAGGTGCTCACCACTGTGTTTATCAATTTAGGCAACAAACTTGCATTCGCAGCTATTGAACTTGCATTCGTAACAGGATATGATTCCATCTCATTTTGCTTTCCTCTAGAGCAATATACTCCTCCCGAAGTTCTCGCAACTCGGTCATTGTGATTGTATTCTTAATTTAAAAACTCCGAATATATAATGATTGGTTGCGAACATAGCATTAATGAATGATAAAATGAGATATCTCTCATCCACACGACCAGCCATATCGCTACACATTGTCTTCCACCTCACGGTCGCCGATGTTTCAAACTTTCGCCAACCCTTTGTTTTAACCCAAATACATCTTCAATACCCGGTCGCGAGGAATTATTACTTATGTACGCCCCTAAAAATATAGCTTGTAAATGGTTGAATGACGTGACTGTGTTTCTTGGTAAACCTTCAAACCACTTCAACGCTTCTCCTATCAAACTTGATGCAAAATACCTGCACAATATAGCATCATGATTCTCCCATTGTAACATACATCTCACATAAGCTTTGATGTGTTGTATTGCACAAGTTGTTCCATCAAAAATGCTAGTTAACGCAGGTAAATTACACTTTGGGGGTATTCCTCCTAGCTGTACTTCTTGTGTAAATGGAGTTTTCGCAGCTTCCTCGATGGCCTCATCCAATTGTCTCTTTCCTCCTCCCTTTTTTGTTCAGCATTCCTCTCATTTCGCTAATTCACTCAAGATTTGTTCATTTACATCGAATTTGAATCCACTGGTCTTTTTAGTTCCGCCTCTCTTCTCCTGCGTTCATGTCTATTTTGACTTTCTTGTTCATCATCCTCTTCTCGTCTTTCTCTACGATCTTCTCCTTCATTTCTTTCACGAATTCGCACACCATTATATCTATCAATTTCTCTTCTTTGTTGCCTATCAGTTCTCCTTTGTACTCTTTCATATTCTTCATTGATATTACCATTGTTGCGATTTTGTTCTCGCTTTCTTTCTCGATTATCATGATTATTCTGGCGAATTGCTTCTTCCAATTCCTGTTCTTCCATTTCTGTTCTTAATCTTTCCCTCTCGCATGCTAGACGTGCTTGTTCAGCATAGTGTCTTTCAATTTCATCTTCAATCTCTTTTTGCTTCCTCTGTGCTTCTCTCCCATGCAATATGCTTCTTCCTTCTTCCTGATTTTCTTCATCAATTTGGATTATTCTCGCTCGACGCTGCCTATTTCCTTGATTTCCATCATTTTGCCCATTTTGAAGAGTCTCGGGACGTGGGATATAACGATCTTCCATCACTTCTCTTCTCTCGCAATGTTCAATGCCTGGATTTTGCGCTTCTTCTTGATTTTCTTCATCAGCATTTTCTGTAGGTAAAATTCTTCTTCTTTCCTCTCTAACTGATCTTGAGCTTGACCTTGTAGTGCTTCTCGACCTTCTATTTTGTAATCTCATGTTTTCCATCCTCAACTCATGATTTTGTCTTGTCAAATTTCAACGCTCTTCTGCCTCTAATCGTCTTTCTTCATGTATTGTTTGTCTCAACGCCTCTAATGATGCGATTTCTTCATTTCCATGAATTCTTTCTCCAATCCCTTCTCGGTCTCTCTCCTCTAGTCCATTGTTTACCAATTGTTGTTCGTCTCCCCTTTCGTCCATAGAGTCTGATCTCAAAGTATCCACAGTTTTATTCGCTATCTTCTCCCCTCACAAGAATCTATACAATCAAATCATTTTTAGGATAAGTAATTGTAACTTTTATTGATTATACTCTTAAATGCTTACAAGATGAAATGGAAATCAGTTAAAGAATTACAATCACTCTAAACTTTCTCTCTCTTAATGACTTGCCCAACACTCGAAAAAAAAATCTCTCTTTCAACAGACTTGTTCAACTCTTTATATAGGGTAGTACATAGTGGATGACAGCTAAGTTGTCCTTTATTTTCGGGAATGACTTGCGAAATATCGCAAGTATACAAATATATAATCTCGCAGTTCTCCTAGATCTCGCTAGGTCTTCACATCTTTCTCGTATTTTGGTTGTCGTCATTCATTGCGTCATTTATATTACTTATCTGCGATACCTTCGCAATGCTTTCATTTATTGATGTCGCGATATTCTGATCCTACAATTAAGAACTAGTTTTCACAAACTGCAAAGACTGCGGTACACGCTTGTATCCGGCAAAATTTGGCAAAATATTTTATGTATCATTTTGTAAGATATTGTTCCATTGACTGTGAGTTTTGTGACAGGCCATCTTATCTCTAGTTCTGACTTGAATTGAAGGTCTCATTTTCTAAAGCTAGTTTTTCACAAAATGCAAAGGTGGTGGTACAAGCTTTGTATGTGCAAAAATGAGGCAAAATATTTTTTGGATCATTTTATAAGATATTGTTCCTTTGACTGTAAGCTTTGTAATTAGCCACCATTACTCTAATTATGATCTGAATTGAAGATCTCATTCACAAAAGTAAAATCTACAAAAATTTAAAGGCCCCGATACACGCTTTGTATCCGCAAAAATAAGGCAAAATATTTTTTAAATCATTTTATAAGATATTGTTCCATTGAATGTAAGCTTTATAAAAACCCATCATTTCTCTAGTTCTTACTTGAATTGAAGGTCTCATTATTAAAAACTAGTTTTCACAAAATGCAAAGACTGCGGTACACGCTTGTATCCGGCAAAATTTGTCAAAATATTTTATCGATCATTTTGTAAGATATTGTTCCATTGACTGTGAGCTTTGTAACAAGAAATCATTTCTCTAGTTCTGACTTGATTTGAAGGTCTCATTATCTAAAGCTAGTTTTTCACAAAATGCAAAGGTGGGTGGTACAAGCTTTGTAAGTAAAAAAATGAGGCAAAATATTTTTTGGATCATTTTATAAGATATTGTTCCATTGAATGTAAGCTTTATAACAACCCATCATTTCTCTATTTCTTACTTGAATTGAAGGTCTCATTATTAAAAACTAATTTTCACAAAATGCAAAGACTGCGGTACACCCTTGTATCCGGCAAAATTTGGCAAAATATTTTATGGATCATTTTGTAAGATAGTGTTCCAGTGACTGTGAGCTTTGTAACAAGCCATCATTTCTCTAGTCCTGACTTGATTTGAAGGTCTCATTATCTAAAGCTAGTTTTTCAAAAAATGCAAAGGTGGTGGTACAAGCTTTGTATGTGCAAAAATGAGGCAAAATAATTTTTGGATCATTTTATAAAATATTGTGCCTTTAACTGTAAGCTTTGTAATTAGCCATCATTTCTCTAGTTCTGATCTGAATTGAAGATCTCATTCGCAAAAGTGAATTCTACAAAAATTTAAAGGCCGCGGTACACGCTTTGTATCCGCAAAAATAAGGCAAAATATCTTTTGCATCATTTTATAAGATATTGTTCCATTGAATGTAAGCTTTATAACAACCCATCATTTCTATAGTTCTTACTTCAATTGAAGGTCTCATTATTAAAAACTAGTTTTCACAAAATGCAAAGGCGGCGGTACACGCTTGTACCGGCAAAATTAGTCAAAATATTTTATGCATCATTTTGTAAGATATTGTTCCATTGACTGTAAGCTTTGTAACAAGCCATCATTTCTCTAGTTCTGACTTGATTTGAAGGTCTCATTATCTAAAGCTAGTTTTTCACAAAATGCAAAGGGAGTGGTACAAGCTTTGTATTTGCAAAAATGAGGCAAAATATTTTTTGGATCATTTTATAAGATATTGTTCCTTTGACTGTATGCTTTGTAATTAGCCATCATTTCTCTAGTTCTGACTTGATTTGAAGGTCTCATTATCTAAAGCTATTTTTTCACAAAATGCAAAGGGGGTGGTACAAGCATTGTATTTGCAAAAATGAGACAAAATATATTTTGGATCATTTTATAAGATACTTTTCCTTTGACTATAAGCTTTGTAATTAGCCATCATTTCTCTAGTTATGATCTGAATTGAAGATCTCATTCGCAAAAGTGAATTCTACAAAAATTTAAAGGCCGCGGTACACGCTTTGTATCCGCAAAAATAAGGCAAAATATCTTTTGCATCATTTTATAAGATATTGTTCCATTGAATGTAAGCTTTATAACAACCCATCATTTCTATAGTTCTTACTTGAATTGAAGGTCTCATTATTAAAAACTAGTTTTCACAAAATGCAAAGGCGGCGGTACACGCTTGTACCGGCAAAATTAGTCAAAATATTTTATGCATCATTTTGTAAGATATTGTTCCATTGACTGTAAGCTTTGTAACAAGCCATCATTTCTCTAGTTCTGACTTGATTTGAAGGTCTCATTATCTAAAGCTAGTTTTTCACAAAATGCAAAGGGAGTGGTACAAGCTTTGTATTTGCAAAAATGAGGCAAAATATTTTTTGGATCATTTTATAAGATATTGTGCCTTTGACTGTATGCTTTGTAATTAGCCATCATTTCTCTAGTTATGACTTGATTTGAAGGTCTCATTATCTAAAGCTATTTTTTCACAAAATGCAAAGGGGGTGGTACAAGCATTGTATTTGCAAAAATGAGGCAAAATATATTTTGGATCATTTTATAAGATACTTTTCCTTTGACTATAAGCTTTGTAATTAGCCATCATTTCTCTAGTTCTGATCTGAATTGAAGATCTCATTCGCAAAAGTGAATTCTACAAAAATTTAAAGGCCGTGGTACACGCTTTGTATCCGCAAAAATAAGGCAAAATATCTTTTGCATCATTTTATAAGATATTGTTCCATTGAATGTAAACTTTATAACAACCCATCATTTCTATAGTTCTTACTTGAATTGAAGGTCTCATTATTAAAAACTAATTTTCACAAAATGCAAAGGAGGCGGTACACGCTTGTACCGGCAAAATTAGTCAAAATATTTTATGCATCATTTTGTAAGATATTGTTCCATTGACTGTAAGCTTTGTAACAAGCCATAATTTCTCTAGTTCTGACTTGATTTGAAGGTCTCATTATCTAAAGCTAGTTTTTCACAATATGCAGAGGGAGTGGTACAAACTTTGTATTTGCAAAAATGAGGCAAAATATTTTTTGGATCATTTTATAAGATATTGTTCCTTTGACTATATGCTTTGTAATTAGCCATTATTTCTCTAGTTCTGATTTGAATTGAAGATCTCATTTGCAAAAGTGAATTCATATGGCTAACTTCGGTTAAATATTATTGAGCCAACCGAGTATACACGTTTGGGTACGGTTCATCCATATCTAAATATAAGTATATTTCATTTGTTTGTATCAAGCTAATACCATCTAACGGTGGAGATTGATTGCTTAATTTCTAAGCAGACTTAGCTTGAATCTTAAATCAGGTTTTCATCTAACGGTGAATATTGAATGCTTTGTTACTTAGCTATCTTAGAGCAACCACAACGGGCGAGTAAACCTATTTATTTGGTAAAAAAGCGAGATGTAGTGGGACGGACTATCGACTAAAACCCAGACCATAACCAAATCCCGGACTATATTTGGTCTGGGACCAAAGACTAAACCCAAATATAGTCGAGCGGTCGTATAGTCCACGCCCCACCACCAGGCGGGTATATAATCTACGCCCCACACCAGGCGTACATAAAGTCCACGCCCCACACCAGGCGTGCTTTATACCTCCGCCCCATAATATTTTTTTTTTCTTTAGTATGGGGCGTGGTTTATACCTCCGCCCCATTCTTTGTTTTTTAATCTCTTTATATGGGGCGGGCTTTATACCTTCGCCCCATTTTTTTTCTTTTTTTTCATTTTTGGAATCTCCCCCATCGGGCGAACGTATAGTCCACGCCCCATACCAGGCGAATGTATAGTGTACGCTCCACCAAATTTAGTCTTCCACCCGTAGCGTCACACACTAAACCCAAATTTTGGTCTTTTTTGCCCTCTTTGGTCTTTGGTTATACTCGCACCACTGCAGTTGCTCTTAGCTTTGATTGTAAGCAACCCTGATTTGAAAGACCATATAAGGGAGAACTCCAGCATCTGGGAAACCTAATCCCGACACTTCTGTGTGTCCTAGTTGCAAACTAGAGTTGATTCTCCTTTAAACGAGGTTTTCCAAAACCATTATTCGGTTAACGACTTGAAGACTTCATTTGGGATTTGTGAAGCCAGATCCAACTATTTTCTCTGTAGTTGCATATTCTGATCTTGCTTGTTCTATCGTATTGAGTTTTATCTTCTCTAAGATCTACTCGAGATTTGTCTCTGATAGGTAAGATATAAAAAATTAATCACAGCAGTTCTTCGTCTCAGACTCTTGTGAATCCACAATAACTTCTTCTGTTAATAAGTTAGGTTATTGTGAGGTGACCGGTATTTCTAGGCTGCTCTTCGGGAGTATAAGACCGGATCATTAGTTGATTCCTTGATCTTTGTATCAAAAGACGGAATAAACAGAATAAAGGATAAACATATCTGTGGGAAATAGATTTGCTTATAAGTCTTCAACTTTGGGTCGTAGCAACTCATAGTTGTGGGTGAGATCAGCTAAGGGAATCAACTGCGCATAATCCGGCGTGGTTCTAGAGGCGTAAGGAACGCGACTGTACCTTAATCGGTGTGAGACTTGGTTAGGGCTCAACTAAATTCCAGTCCGAAGTTAACTTGTAGTAGGCTAGAGTCTATAGCGGCTTAATACAATGTGGTGTTCAAATATGAACTAGGTCCCGGGGTTTTTCTGCATTTGAGGTTTCCTCGTTAACAAAATTTCTGGTGTCTGTGTTATTTCTTTTCCGCATTATATTTGTTTATATAATTAAAATATCACAGGTTGTGCGTAGTTCAATCACAGTTGATAAATCCGACCTTGTTTGTTGGATAAAACTTGATTGACACTTGGGCATTGGTCTTTTGTACCGTCCAAGTTATTTCTCATATCAATCAGGCTCACGGATTTCTATCTGTTCGATTTTTGATTGTATTGAGAATGAGATAAAGCTCTTTGATATATTTCTTGATTGAGTCTCACTTTTAAGTTGGTGCTCTCGGAATTATATTGGAGTTTAGTCCATACAGATTGCCGAACGAATTATTGGGTGTGGTTTTTATACCCCCGCTTTTTCAGCAGTAATTTTAATTTTTCACTGTTAGTATTGAAAAGTTTATATTTCTCAAGTGTATCCTACAAGTTGATTTTTATATGGCCTCCCCAACATTTAAATCATGGCTACGCCGCTGTGAACATTACTCCGAGTCGCAGAACTTCCACGGTTGAATTCCTTGAGTATGTTATGTATGCTACAAACAGAGTGCCAGCGCCATCATGGACGCACCTCATAGCCAAGCCACCATGGTCGCGCCTCATAGCTTGGCCATCATGGCCGTACCTCATAGCTAGGCCTCCATGGCCACGTCCCACATCCATGGCTGCTGTAGGAGCAGAATATCGCAGCAACCTTCACTTGCGAATTATTAACGATGCAACATAATAATGTCGCAGAAGAAATATTAGAAACGACGCAACAAATGACATTAGCTTAAATATGAGAAAGGTGTGACGATTCTGCGAAGAGTCAAGAAGACTTGCGAAGACTAACACTTGTAGACCTGCGAAATGTCGCAAGGTAAATCCGAAATTAAGGGAAATATGAGCTGTATGTGAGCTGTCATCCACTATGTAAACACTATATAAAGAGGAGAGCGGGGAGAGAAAAGGAGGAGACATATTTTTGGAGAGGATACACTTTAGAGAGGTTAGACAATTTAGAGAGAGAGAGTTTATTTTCTTTATCATCTTCTTCCCCAAAAAACTAGATCTAGAGCTCTACCAAATATCCATTAATGGAGATTGTAAATGAAATACTAATGTAATCTCAATAATCATAGTGAAGAACCATGGATGTAGATCACATTGATCGAACCATGTAAAAAATCCTTGTGTCAATTTATATTTCTAGTACTTATATTTGAAATTTAGATGATTAATAAGATTTAGATCTACAAAATATTATAGGGGGTGTGTTGTAGGAAATCTTGCAACTACATTTTTGGCGCTAGAAACAGGGAGGAGTAAAGGATTTATCCTTCCTGTAACTTGTTGGATCAAGAAATTTCCATGAAAATTAGTTATTGTTCATACTTTTTATTTTGATCTATAAAGTTTAGGTTCAAAAATGGAAATTTTATGGAAGAAATCACATTTTCAGGGAGCAAACATCATCAATAATTCAAAGACATGAAAAGAGCGAGAGAAAAGATTAGTGGTTGTGGTGAAATTTAAAAAAAAAATAAAAAAAAATGGAAGTTTTAGTTGAAGATTTCCATGTTCAGGAGAAAACAAGAGGCAATTTGTGAAGAAACAAAGGAAGGACGAAGAAGAAGAGAAAAGAGGCAGACGCTGCAATTTCTGTCACGAACAGAAATTCGCAAAGATTGTTCAAGGCTGAATGAGCAACAAAGAGGTCGCAAGTTCGAATTCGCCTGCGAACATAGTTTTCTTCTTTTTTACAAAGAGGATTAAATAAGAATAAGTTCTGTGAAGCTTACCACACCGACACAAATAGTTGTTCGCACAGATGGTCACCAGCGAAAAGAAGAAGCTTGATATCGCAAGATCGAATCTCGCCGCAGTCATATTTTTTCACATTTTTTCTACAGCCTAGAGAGGAGAAAAGAATAAGAGGTGGCTACATGCGTATCTTCGCAAACAAAAGCTAGCAGAGATGGTCAGAGTGGGAACAAACAAACCTGTGGTTATGTGTTCGAATTCGCAGCCACACAAAATTTTTCAAATATTTTTGAACTTTCAAGTGCGAAAAAAATGGAATAAAGTTATAGCATTGTGTATTTGTTTCGCAAACAACAAGCATCCCAGATGGTCAGAGAAGAAGTATGCAAACCAGAGGACTTGGGTTCGAATCTCCCTCCTCGCAAAGAATTTTTTGCTTCGCAAAGAGGGGAAAAAATGGATAATTTCGCAAGGTTGTTTCATTATTTCGCAAGCGAGAGGCAGCACAGTTGGTCACCTGCGAAGTTAATGAGTTCATGGTCGCGAGTTCAAATCTCAACAAACGTGGATTTTTCGCATGGATTTTTCGCAAGAAGAAAGTAGGTGATTATTTCGCAGAAACACTTCGCAGAGGCAGGGCTAGCACAGTTGGCCAGGAGGCATGAATGCAAGCATAAGGTCGCGGGATCAATTCTTGCATCTCGCAAGTTTGTTTTTGTTATGCGAAATTTATACAAAATTGCCTCTCGCAAAGTTAGTCTTTGATTACTTCGCAAGATCTTTGATTATTTTGCAAGAGAGGGTTAGAACAGTTGGTATGGTGCGAGAATATGCAAGAGGCAGGTCAAGGGTTCAAATCTCATTTCTCACACTTCTTTTTGCTGCGAGATAATTATATTTTGTGCGACGTTTATACATTTCAAGGATGCTAGCTTCGCAAGCAAATCATATACTTCGCAAGAGACAACAACAGCAGCAAACCACAAAAGCTAAGTACCACTTTCCTTGAACATTTTACTTCTACAAGAAATAAAAGATTTTTTATTTGATTTACAAAACGCGATACGATCGCAAGATTACAAATATTACTAAGATTTCAAGATTATAAAGATTTCAAAATTAAAAAAAAAAAAAAAAAAAAAAAAAAACAGAAAATTCAATTTATATATTTCTCTAGAATATTTCTTTTATAGAAAATAAAAGATTTTTATTTGAATCACAAAACGCGATACGATCGCAGAATTATAAAGATTTCACAACTACAAAGATTTCAGAATTATAATGTATTAGAATTTCTCTTGAACATTTATTTTGCTTCAAATGATATGATATTATGAGAATGAATGAAAGAAATGACATAAATGAAAGAATGAGTGAAAGAAGTGACAGAAATGAAGGAATATATGAAAGGATGAAAGAATGAAGACATGCGAAAATTTCGCATGGAAAATAACAAGAGATAATCAAAAGTGAATGATTTATACGAATGGGACGAACCTTTATGGCGTACACCCTAGTTCGCGAATGATATTTCGCAAGAGGCAAATGTAAGACCTAAAGTGCGTCATATAAGGGGGTATCTCTTGACATGGCTCAGGGAAAAGGTTACACCGCTCCTGGAACCTGAGTCATGGAAATTTGGGGTCAATAAAGCCCATCCGGGAGAGATACCTTGGATTTCCAACTATATATATAAGGTTATACCCTGGTTGGACGACCGAGGGTCTCTTCTAAGGAGTCAGTGTATGAACAAGGCGCCGAGGTACACGGTTGAGTCAAGAGTGCGGGGAGCGTTGGAGCTTCTTTACCACTCTTGACAAGTCTTGGCACATGCCGCACTCGCCCAAGAAAACTCCACTTAGGGTGCGTCTCTCGTAACCATAAGCCCTATAGGTATAAGGGATAAGAGGCCGCGAAAACAACTCGGTTGTTGTTAAGACCAGGATGGGAGGAGCTAGTCTTGTATGGCCGATGTACGCCTCCTTGAAGGGGAAACCGGGGAGATGATAAGGGCGGCACCCTCCATTAGGAGCTGATAAGTGTCTTAAGACGCAAATGTCATGAGGCTTTATTTTCACAAGAAAATTTAGGCTTGTCATATTTGTGCGATGATCCTGAAGAGGCAATAATACAAAACGCGAGGATAAGATGAGATCAATGGGTCTTTACATGAAAGTGTAAAGACGTCCGGCAAGATGTAGGAGCAGAATATCGCAGCAACCTTCACTTGCGAATTATTAACGATGCAACATAATAATGTCGCAGAAGAAATATTATAAACGACGCAACAAATGACATTAGATTAAATATGAGAAAGGTGTGACGATTCTGCGAAGAGTCAAGAAGACTTGCGAAGACTAACACTTGTAGACCTGCGAACTGTCGCAAGGTAAATCCGAAATTAAGGGAAATATGAGCTGTATGTGAGCTGTCATCCACTATGTAAACACTATATAAAGAGGAGAGCAGGAGAGAGAAAAGGGAGGAGACATATTTTTGGAGAGGATGCACTTTAGAGAGGTTAGACAATTTAGAGAGAGAGAGTTTATTTTCTTTATCATCTTCTTCCCCAAAAAACTAGATCTAGAGCTCTACCAAATATCCATTAATGGAGATTGTAAATGAAATACTAATGTAATCTCAATAATCATAGTGAAGAACCATGGATGTAGATCACATTGATCGAACCATGTAAAAAATCCTTGTGTCAATTTATATTTCTAGTACTTATATTTGAAATTTAGATGATTAATAAGATTTAGATCTACAAAATATTATAGGGGGTGTGTTGTAGGAAATCTTGCAACTACAGCTGCCATATCCATGTTCATGTCTAGGCCACCTAATGGCAAGGATCTACGGCTATGGATACCTAGCCATGTTCCATGGCCATGCCAAACCCATCCACGCTCTGTGGCCATGGCCACCTAATAGTCGCGTCCCGTGGCCATGGCCACCAATCTTTCCAGTTCCACCAAAGGTTGTGGCCATGTCCACCAACTTGCCGTTCCCACCAAAGGTTGTGGCCATGGCCACCAACTTGCCGTTCCCACCAAAGGTCGTGGTCGTGGCCACTAATCCTGCCGGTCCCACCATAATTTGTCGTCGTGGCCACAAACCAACATAGATAGGATTCTATGGCCATGCCAACTCATCGTGCCCCGCGCCACGATTTAGCTAACTATTAACTAGGTCGTGCTCCGCGCTACGACTTGGATAGCTATTAACTAGGTCGTGCCTCGCGCCACAACTTGGCTAGCTATTAACTAGGTTATGCCATGCGCCACGACTTTGCTAACCATTAACTTGGTGTCCCGGGCCACCAAACTTCCCAACTTCCGGCCTTGGCCCAATTGGACGTGCCTCCCAGGTCATGGCTATTGCTATGGCACCTTTGTGTTTTACAGCTAGCATAATCAGATATGCCATAAATGCGCCATATGTCGCAAATATGCTAACATGCCACAAATAGGCCACCAATACGCAATGAGCATATTAAATGGCTATGGGCCTGTTTACAATGCCATCTTACGGCAAACTCCTTATTAATCACATATAACCTTGAAGTTGAGTTGTCTCTTCAAGTTATGTCACCTCGACAAAGTCTGGCTAGCTTAGGCTGCTACTCAGTCAGGTACATTATGGCAACCTGAACAAAACAAGATATAGTCTATTAATTCCTATGAGAAATCAAAACATGTTACGTGGGGGAATTATTTTTGGGTATTGGTCTGGTGGTTTACAGCAACATGCGGCGTGGCAACACCCTGTGATAAGAAAGTAATAAGCAGTGGTAACAGTTAAGAGCAGTTAAAGGAAGCGGTAAAGTAATGGAGTGAAGTGATGGCTTACGAGTTTCTAGAAACTTCCCTAGCAAAACGGACGTAACCATGCTATTATCTCCACTATTTCCATTTCTCCATCTCTCCACGATTTCCACTACTTACGAGGGAATAGTGAGTGTTCCTGACAACTATTAATAGACCATTTTGTCTATTCAGAAAACAGAACAAGCTTATCATTCTCAAGCTCTGCTTCTTTCATAGTTCGACAACCTCACACAACAATTCAATCACCACTAATTTCCTCAACTTTCTTTGTTTTCCCTCCCCTAAGATCAACCCATCTTCTTTCTTTATAACCGAAGCAAAACGTGAACTGCCAATTTCTTGGTTTAGACTCGTTTTGTACGATTTTGATTTGGGAAAATTATGCTAAGGCCCGACCCATGGATAACCCATAATATGAGGCCCTTAATTAAAAGAAGTTTAAATCTAGGCCCCGAGTTATTAAAAGACATCCATACCCTTTTATATATTTGTTTGGGCAAAAATAGATCTTTACCTCAAACAATCTCGATTGAAGTTGATGATCTCCGCAGCTATCTTCCAAGCACGTAGAGGGGTACCTGCAAAACAAATACTCCGACGCTCAAGTCAGTCTCAAGTATTTGGGTGTGAGTTTTTAGGGGTTTGATTGCGTACCTTCTTTAGGATATTTGTTATCCTTTTATAGGTTTTCGTAACCTCTAGATAAGCTCTGTTGCGATTTAGATAAAGCTCTGTTGGAGATATCTCCGTGCTCATATTACTTATCCAATCTGTAACAAGATTGACTCTAATACCTTCTCGAATCTTCTACGAGGTTTAGAGATAAGTTCGCATATGTGTTTGACCAAAGCGGAGACTGCAGTTGCAACCACGGCGGCTAGCAGTCTAGCCTGGCAGCTTGGTTTGGCAACTTGAACAGTGGCATGGCCCTTGTACTCCACAATTTGCACGGGTACACACATCGCCCCCTCTTAACACTTAATATATTAAGGGGTTAAGAAGCAAGTGAGTGAAGTCGACGCCCCCAATTCTTTGTGCCGAGTCGATCGGTTGCCCATATAGGACAATGTTGTGAACATAATGATTCTTTGTGACAGCTGTGTATCCTTTCAATGAATACAAGTGTGATGATTTGTTTATCTGTCAGTTGTTTTAATTTATTCATATTCAGCAACTCCTCCCAAAGGGGTAAATCTTCTGCTACGTGACGTGGAGAGCTGCAAAAGAATCGACAGACTCTTCAATCTTCACTCAAATATTGCTGAGACCTCCTATGCTATGCCGAGAAAGGTATGGACTTCAGTTCGTCGAAGTCACCATTTGCATAATAAGGACTATACGTTCAGGGAGGATAGCTCAGCTGACGACAATTTCGCTTCTGGCTTGAATAGGAATAAGGTGAGTTCCAGCTCCGACTCCAATACAGATGTCCCTAGAAAAGAAACAGAAATCTCCGATGGTATTTCGTCAGGTGGTCCTCCTAGTCCCTTTGCCGAAACTCATGCCGTTCAACGCGTTTTTTAAAAAGGGAAGCAATGAAGGGAAATGATTCCTCCTATACCATATTCACGGATAACAACTCTCCTGATGATAATGACGTGCTCATTGCTCATGACGATCCCACGCCCCCAGGTATACTTATTTGAGCTTCTCATTCATTTCTTCTAGTTTACTCATAGTATAATTACTTAGATGGATTTTGATCATTAATTGGTGTTTGTCACTGTGAACTCCAATTTCCATGTCAAAGGAAAGATGGTCATTGAATCAAGGACGTTTTCCGACTCCTTGCCTAATCCTCCGCTCGCTCCTCGATCCGGACGCAGTATCGAACAACGCTTTCCCGCATCCCGGTTTCTTGCACTATCAATTGGTGAGTCCGACATGGTCGGCTGCTTTCCGCACCATGTCGGACCACTATGGTCGTGTATATGAATTCAGCATCTAATAGAATAAAGAATTTGGTTCCCTATCCTGAGCTCGTCCCTCCATTTAAAATGTACAGTTGGAGAAATACCAAAGCAATATACCCCGGTTATTTGAGCTCCCTGGCTCGATCGAGAAACGCATGTATTCAGAGTCCTTTATGGGGTTAATAAGATCTGCATGTTCTGGACTCCATGAAGAGCGAGCGACTTCTGAGCATGCACTAATTGTTTGAAGTGAGATAAGAGCTGGCTGACATCATTTCTCGTGAATCACCTCTCGCAGCTTCTTTAGACGGATAAAGGGATATTACACAAGTTCTTCCCGGCAAGTAGACTCGTGAGATCATTTTCTCGATCTTAGCCTATATATATTTTTTGCAGTAATAATTCCCTTGTCGCCTGGACTACGATTATCGATCTCTTCAGTATATCCCTTTTGAATATGGGAAAACTATTATCATGAGAAATACTGAGACTGACATTTTCGTTGTTCCTTCATTACTTGCAATTTCTTATCTTCACTCGCATATTGAGCGTTGGGACCTGACTAACTTTAGCCGTTCCGTCTATATACACATGCTAAGAACGCTGATATTGCCATAATACGCACAGGTTCCGTCTACTCAATTATTTGCATGTACTATTATTAACTCCACTTCCACCTGCATAAGGTTTATTCGGATCGCGTTTTGTTAATTAAGTAAGCACATGTAGTTTGCTGTCATATGTTCGCTTAGGGTGATCAATCCTAATACATAAGACTCGTGCAATTTGTTCTCATGATGATGAGATAGTGAAACTATGACTCACCACTATGAGCTCACAGAACTATACACTCGTTTGTAGAGTATATATCTCGACATTCGATACTAATGGGCCTTGAGAAGAACGTTGGCTCCATAGCATGATTTTATGAGATTGTTAACTCAATCCAAAGGTTGCATCGTGTTTTCAAGTTTGATTCATCCATATACCCATTCGTGCAATAAAATAATGGCAAAATAAAGGTAATATGAAATGAAATTTTGACCTCGTACTCCCAAGCGTGCATACGTGACTGGCAGTGCAAGGTGGAAGACCAGACGGAGAACCTTCATGAAATGAAAGGTAGCTATGCGGACAGAACCTTCATGAAAACAACCACAACGACTTATCTATTAAGCAAAACAACTCATCATCTAACCAGGAGTTAACTTACACAGATGTATTAGTTTCTCTCTTTGCTGAACAACTTTGATTAAACTTACTGAAAGAAATAGAGTTTCCTCACAGGGGATACTCTTATAATAAATGGAAAATGCTTAAAGGAACATTTGCTAAACTAATGAAAGAATTTTTTCAAATGAAATGAATTCCAAGGCTTTGGGTTTTGAGTCTACTTCCCTGTTCAGCCTTTCTCAAGTAATAAGAGCCACCCGAAGCGGGTCCATCCCACTATGTATGGCCCCTCCCGGTTGCACCGAGCTTACCACGCTTGGCTCCATGGTTGCTGCCCGCGTTTTTTTCAATACATAGTCCCCTGGTTTAAACGTTCGCTCTTTCACCCTCTTATCGTAGCTCAATTTGATTGATCAAGTTGATAATGTACCAAAGCGTCGCGAGCCTCCTCACGTTGTTCTTCTAGCAGTTCTTTGTCCAAAGCAAGAACGTGTTCGTTCACCCTTGACTTAATGCGAGAGTCTTTGTAGTGTTCAAATGTATCTCGGTCGGTATAACAAACCTCGATCATCGTAGGCCAACATGAACAGAGATAACCCCGTGGAACGCTTTGGAGTTGTTCTGTATGACCATAAAACTCCTGCAAACTCTTCCGTCCATCTTCCTTTGGCCTTTTCCAGCCTCTTCTTTAAGTTATCTAGAATAACCCGGTTGGTTGCTTCTGCCTGCCCGTTACTTTGGGCATAATATGGAGCTGAAAAGTTGTGTCGGATGCTCAGTTCTTCGCAGAAATCTTTAATCATGCTGGAATCAAATTGTTTCCCGTTATCCGATACTAGCTCGGATGGGATACCAAATCCGCATATAATATTTTCCCATAAGAAGCGTTTCACATCGTGTCTTTCCACCTCGCACCGATTTTCTGACTTCCACCCATTTAGTAAAGTGTCTGTTCTTTGCAAGACAAATTTTACTCCTCCTGGGGCTCGGGGCAGAGGACCGACTATATCCAATCCCCATTTGGCGAAAGGCCATGGACTCAAAACTGGATGCAAATCATTTGCTGGCCTTTTTGGAACTGGGGCGTGTTCTTGACAAGCAACACATTTTTTTGCATATTCTTTGGCGTCTCTCTCGCATGAATGGCCGAAAAATCCCCGAGATAGTATTCTATGTGCCATACTACGCCCACCGCATGATTCCCACAAACTCCTTCATGGGCTTCCAGATAATTATTTGCGCTTCATCCTCATAAATGCATCTCAAAAAAGGTTCTAAGGCTACTGGTTTTCGGTATAAATTTCCCTCGATCAAAACATATCGCCATGCATTTTTGGTTACCTTTGAAGCAAGGTACTTGTCTTGTGGGAGCTCTTTGGTTGTCAAATATCGAACATAAGGCTCGCCAATCTCGTACTCTGTCGCAAGAGTTTCTTGCTCTTTGCGTCCGACTATCTGTATCCATAGCATCTAGATCGTTATTAGCATTATCCAGAATATCTCCATGCATCTCGCCCCCACTAGCTTGTTCGAGTACCTGAATAGAATGGTTCTCGGAAATGCTAGGAAATTCTTGAAAGTCGACCACGACGAACCGGGTCAGGTTTGTGTCTACAGCAGAGGACAAATAAGCTAAGGCATCAGCATGCCTATTGCTTTCTCGTTGTCGTTGTTGGATTGAGAACTTGTCGAACTCATTGGATAGCCGACGAACAACATCTAGGTAAGAGAGCATTCTATAATCCTTAGCTTTATATGAACCTAACATCGAGTCCGTTAGCTTTATAGAGCTGGTTAACCACTAACATCGAGTCCGTTATCAGTTTAACATTTTTCGCCCCCAGTTGTCTTGCAGCTTTCAATCCTGTTATTGCAGCTTCATATTCCACTTCATTGTTGGTGGGTGGGAAACCTAACCGGGTTGCTTTTTTCACTTTCATACCTTCAGGAGTAAGGAGTACGCACCCCACTCCAGCTCCACTATAGTTGGAAGAACCATCAGTAACAATTATCCATTCAGGATTGGACTCATTGTTAATTTGATTTAAGTCGAGCTCGTAATGAGTATGGGTGTCTTCTTCAGCCTCTCCGCAGACGTTCCTCCTCATCGACTACCGTATTGATATCATCGTTGGAAAATCAGCAAGAAGGGCTGCCGGCGCGTGACCCTTCCTCGCCATTCGAGACTCATAATGGATACAATAAGCACCTTAAAGTTTGCCCAAGTGGCTAATCGGCTTCCATCATCGGCTCGTTCTAAAATCTTCTTCAATGGATATTCAGAGTGCACTCTAACGACTCTTCCTTCGAAATATGGCTTGAGACGTCGTGAAGCATGAAGCAACGCCAGTGCAATCTTCTCGATTCTAGAATACCGAGTTTCCGCCCCCGTTAGAGATTTACTAACGAAGTAAACTGGCTTCTCCATAGGTTCAGTCACGAACAAAACTGCACTAACAGCATGATCAGTTCCTGCCAGATAAACTCCCACCGGTTGTCCAGTTTTTGGGCAACCGTAACCTGGTGGGGAAGTTAAGTACCGTTTTATTTCTTGCAACGCATCTTCACATTCGCTTGTCCACCCAAAGGTCGTGGCTTTCCTCAGGATATCGAACAATGGTTTACATCGATCTGACAGTCGAGAGATAAATCGACTTATTGAAGCCAGCCTACCCGTCAGCTTTTGGACTTCTTTCTTTGTCTTTGGAGATGGCATATCTTGAATAGCCCTGATCTGATCCGGATTCGCCTCGATTCCTCTGTGAGTCATCAAGTATCCAAGAAATTTTCCAGACGACAACCCAAATGAGCATTTTGTTGGGTTTAGCTTCATGCGATATTGCCTCAAGTGATCAAATGTCCGTTGCAAGTCAAGTAAATGCGACTCTGCTTGTTTAGATTTAACCACCATATCATCAATGTAGACTTCCATTGTGTTTCCGATTAAATCTTTGAACATGTTGTCCACAAGATGTTGATATGTCGCTCCAGCATTTTTCAGCCCGAACGGCATGACGGTATAACAATAAACACCCCGATCTGTGATGAATGCCATGTGTTCTTGGTCGTCTTTGTGCAAAGGGATTTGATTATATCCCGAGAACCCGTCCATAAATGATAATCTCCCATACCCAGATGTAGCATCAACCATGTCACTTATTCGTGGCAATGGGTAGGGGTTACTTGGACAAGCCTTATTAAGATTAGTAAAATCTATGCACATACGAATCTTTCCATTCTTCTTTGGAACTGCTACAATATTAGCTAGCCATTATGGGTATTGAATGGGCGAATAAAACCATCTCGCGCGTAAGTTTATCAATCTCCTCTCATCGCCGCCTTCTTACTTGGTGACATGTTTCGCGGCTTCTGTCGGACGGGACGGAAGTTTTCATTGATGTCGAGGCGATGACACGCTACAAGAGGGTCTATCCCCGGCATCTCGCTGAAACTCCAAGCAAATACATCTTTGTTTGCTCTAAGTAAAGTGATCAAACTGTCAAGTTCGTGCGCGGGTAAGTCTGCCCCTACGAACGTGGTCTGATGACTTTCTCCTCCAATCTGAATTTCTACAAGTTTTTCAACAAGTAGGCGGTTTCAGCCGCACCTTCTCCGCATACGTTTCAGATGGGGGAGTCTTCTGTAATTGCTATTTATTTTCAGCGTGGAGGATATGATGTCCCCTCACTTCAGACTTGCGGTATTCTTCCATCGCATTTTCATGGCACTTGTGAGCTGCCATTTGATCACTTCTGACCTTAACTAATCCATCAGTAGTGAGAAACTTCAAACACTGATAAAATGATGAAGCAACTGCCCCCATCGCAATTATCCAATCTCGACCTAGAATCGCATTGTAAGGAGCACGACAGTCGAGCAATAGGAAATTCTCAACAACAAACTTGTTTCCTACTGTCACAGGCAGTTTAACTTTCCCAACTGCTTTGGTCACTTCCCCGCTAAACCCAATTATTGGATTTCCATCCTCCTCAATCAAGTCATGGGACAAGTTCATCGAAGAGTAAGCTCCCGAGAATATTACACTCACTGAACTACCGTTATCAATTAAGACCCGGTGCACGCGAAACATTCCAATCCAGGCACTAATAACAACAGCATCGTTATGAGGGTAATATATACCTTTCATGTCTTCCTCGGTAAATTCGATCTTTTTGCTCCCGACCTCCAATGTTTCTGCACCATGGCCATTAGCGAAATCGATGTTATTGACGATGTACCATTCTTTAATCTGCCTTAGCTTAATCCTTGACGCATCTTCAGAAGCTCGCCTTGAAATCGAGTTAATTCTCGCATGGCTGACATTGATTACTCAAGATAAGGCCAGATTCACTTGAGTGGGCTGTAATTCTTTCTTGACATACTCTTGCAGCAAACCATTGTCGATCATCCTTTGTACTTCGAACTGTAATGCACGGCAACTGTCAATTGTATGACCAGTATCCTTATGATATGCGCAATATTTATTTTTATCTCGCTTGTCACGAGTGTCAGCCGGTAAGGGACGTGGTGTCTTCAGCTCCCGCTTGATTTTCTCATACAGCTCTGACAACCCAATATTCAAAGTTGTCAGTTTCTTTTCCTGTTGTTTAGGATTTTTTACACCAACTTCTGTCCTTTCATTAGGTTGTTTTTGTTGATGATTTTTTGACTTCGCTTTCTTTCCCCCTTCTTTTGGCTGTGAGTTGCGAGCTGTGATATCTGCATCCCTAGCCTCTCTCGCTTTTTGATCGTCCTCAACGCGAGCATATTCTTCCGCACGATCATACAGCTCCTCAAGATTTTTTGCAGGCCTGTGAGTCAAGGAATTGTATATCCCGTTGCGATCCCATGGAAATGCCTGCCGGAATGCTTCTATCGCCATTTCGTCGCTGGCATCTACAACCTCTGCTAACTCTTGCTTAAACCGCCGAGTAAACTGCCTAATTCCTTCACCTTTTCGCTGATTTAGAATAAATAAGGAGTGGGAATTTTTTCTTCCTTGTCGATTGTACTTGTAGTGCTCACAAAATTTTTCGACCAACTTCTCATATGTCCCAATTGACCGTGACTTCAATCGGTTAAACTGGTTATGGCCCCTTGATAATGTTTGAGGGAACATTTTGCACATAAGTTCGTCACTAAACTCCCATAATGTCATTGCGGTCTCATAAAGCAATATATGCTGATTTGGGTCGTCAGACTTCTCATCAAATTCTGGGAGTTTTGGCACCATGAAGTTACGTGGCGGTCGATACTGCCTGATGTTATCCATGAAGGGAGATCCAGCTGCACGACGGATCCGCTGCAACTTATCTTCTCGTGAATCCTTCGCAAAGTAATTTCTCGATCATCTTCCGAGTCGTCGATCGCTCAATCTCTCGCCCGCTGAATCATCACTGTGATAATTCTCTTCCTCTCTCCTTCTTTTGCGTTCGAGACTTTGATTTCGATCGAAGTCTTCTCACGCCATACGAGGTGATTGTTCCGCCACCTTCATAGGTGTCGGTTGTGGATATCGCCTCTGGTGATCAGATTCATAGTGTCGACCACTGCAATCCACGCCAGTCTGGCGGCTATGGGTAACGGCTCCGTGGATGCCTTCCCTCCTCCATTGATTCGAGCGCCCCGTGAAATCTCCCCGACTTTTCGAGGTTAATAACTTTTCGTGTCCGATCTTGTGACCATCAACATTCGTCCTGCTACCATTATCACCTAAACGATGCCACACGCGTCGATTCGAGGTGAATCGTGTGTTGGTTGACGGATGCCCCCCTGTATGTGAGGCGTAAGACCGTTCCACATGAATTTTCTTCTTTCCAAGCTCTGATTTCAGACGAGCATTTTCTTTCTCCAGCTCCTTTAGTTGGATCAAGCAACATTGAACTCCGTCGAATTCTCATCGACTTTTTCTCTTCCCTCGTGGATCGCGAGTTAGTCACTTGTCTTTCCCTTGAATGGGATTCCTCCACCTCCAGGCATCTCTATCACTGGTCATCCGCATGATCTCCATTTTTTC